>CM053788.1:670623250-670720750 GCA_028749045.1 Cupressus sempervirens | reverse complement strand
TCATGGCCATGAGCCAATTTTGGGGTATTACATTTTGCACCTCTTTGAATGAATGTGCAAGTAGCATGTTCAATTCAAAGATAATTAGAAAGCATGATGCGAACATGAGATTGGTTTCAAAGTTGATTACATGGAGACCAATTGATAAGCTTTTAAGGACTATTTCTAGAACAGAGCTTAATCTCAAGAGATCCAAGCAGAGCACTTAGATACATAAGATTGATAGCATTTAGAAGATTATCTCCAGAATGGAGCTTAACCTTCAAGGATCCAGATAGAACACCTAGATACCTGAGATTGATAGCATTTAGAAGATTATCTCCAAAATAGAGCTTAACCTTCAAGGATCTAGATAGAACACCTAGATACTTGAGATTGATAGCATTCAGAAGATTATCTCCAGAATGGAGCTTAACCTTCAAGGATCCAGATAGAACACCTAGATACTTGAGATTGATAGCATTTAGAAGATTATCTTCAGAACGGAGCTTAACCTTCAAGGATCCAGATAGAACACCTAGATACCTAAGATTGATAAAAGAAAGATAACAAGGTCCAATCATGAGTCGTAGAATCATCCTCATAACAAAGCTTGATCCTCAGGAGAAGGGGTTTAGACTATCCCAATATCTATCCATCAAACTCTGAGAAGAGTTGTTATAAGGTTGATCAATTGATGAAAAGATAAGATAGATGGAAAAGATGCCAGATAGAAGGGAAAAAAATGCCCCAAGTGATGAGATGCCCCAAGTGATAAGGACATAAGATGGGAACCAGATGCCCCGAGCAATAAGTATTTAATGATGTAATCATCCTACCCCCTCAGGAGTGAAATCAAAAGATGACACACCAAAAATATGATTTGAAGCAGTATATCATGAGATATAGAAGAAATTTGAGATTCGACAGAATCTAGAAGAGATCAGAATGATCTGAAGAAGATTCAGGGTTTATTTGAAATGATTGCGATGTCACAAAGACCAAGGTTGACCAAAAGTTGACTAGATTTAGCCATAGTTGACTTGAGTTGACTATTTTCAAAATGAATTTTGAAAATATGGAAAATGTAAATTTGAAAGGATTCCAAGAATCACAAAGTACCAAAAAGATTTGGGCTGCACAAGCGTTTGATCGTGTTGCTCCCCAAAATTGTAAAATGCATTTTTGAGGCTCTTAGGTATGTCAAATTTTGAATTTGATCCCAAAAACCGATCTAGAATGGTCCAATTAGCCAGGGCTCGAAGGGTCATTTTCAATTCATTTGTGCTTTTGTCTTGTAGTGATTTTGAGCTCTGATAGAGACATGGCAGTGAACATGAGATATCATCGTTTTGAGTGCTCTAGATGACACAGCCAGCCAGTAGACTATGGACCACCGGTGAGTCATCAATTTTCCATCTTCGTACTATTGTTTTCATGCATTTTGAGGTCATTTATTGCACGTTGTAGCATGTTTTAGCATTGTTTAATCTTTCTTTGTGCGAGACCGATCTCTTCTCGCACGAAGATCTTCTTTCTTCGCACAAAGATTCAAGGTTGTCTATTTCTTCGCGCATGGCATGAGGATCTTCTCATGGGGGGCATTTGGTTTCACGCGAAGAAAGAGATTCTTCATGCAAGGCGATTCAATTTTTGTACGATGTCCTCTTTTCTCGCGCAGACATTGCTTTCTTCACGCAAGCATCTCTTTTTTCGTGCAAATGCATGATTCTTCGTGCAAAGAAAGAATGTCTTCATGCAAAACTCGTAGAATTTTGCATGAGATTTAATGAATTTCGTGCGAAATTCTATGACAATTTTGATTTTTGCACTTAAAAATTGGATTTTAGTTCATTTTGATGCTTCGTTTCGACTTGATACTGATTGTTTGTTTATCATTTTTTGTTTTTACGTGTAGGAGCTCTTTGGAGATGTGTCATTCAGATCACACTATCTTCCATATGGAGAGCTATTGTGGAGTCTTGATGATGCAGATTGGGCACATATTGCCCGATTGGGACTATACTCTCTATGCCAGATTCTAGCCGTGATGGTGAATCACGGCTTACTCACAGCTTTGGTGGAGCGTTTCCATTCAAAAATAAACACCTTCCACTTGTTGATGGGCAAGATGACCATCACTCTGGAGGACATTTGGAGGATCTTGTAGATTCCCTTTCATGGTGCTCGAGTCATCTATGACACGGTGCCCTGAGCAGGGACAGAGGTGTTATCAGCTGTGTTTGGGAGAGAGCTACCGAGGGGTAGGGCCATTAGCTAGGATGAACTCATGCACACATATGGACCGACACATAGGCTGGCATCTGTGGTAGTTATATTCTTGAGCTGTTTCTTATGTCCTGATAGAGGACAGCATGGTTTGGAGTGTGGGTGGGGTGCCATGCTCTGCGGGATGGTTGAGGAACCTAAGATCTTTGGGTGGGGTCAGTGCATGTTGGCTAACCTTTTTCATGAGATGCACAAGCTCATCTTCCACGAGAAGAAGACCATGGCAGCAAGAGTTTATGTATTGCAGATCTGGGCCTGGGAGCATCTTCCCATATGTAGGTCAATTTTTGAGGATGCTCGGGAGCCTATGGAGCCCTACATATGCAAATATCGAGGGCATATTACCTAGGCCCACCTGGGTAAGACTGAGCACTGGCAGATGAATCTTGATGACCTAGTGTCCATTGTATGGCAACCCTGGAGAGAGACGGAGGACTGGGATGATGCCCCCAGAGAGCTGCGATGGATGTTTAGTTCTCGACCTCTGGTGGGCAGGACTACATCTATCATAGAGAGATTCGTGATCTCATGAGTGTGGCGGCAGTATGGCCGACCACAGGACATTTTACATGAGTACTGTGCCTATGCCAGGGTGCAAAAGGATATTGAGCAGGGATGGCCTCCACGGATGGATCCAGGGCGATCCATGATAGATATTTGCAGTCTAGCTATTGTGTAGTGGGACTACCTACCAGAGGTAGTAGATGTAGGGATGATGCCTACATATCAAGCATTTTTGATTAGCCATTCATTCCCATGCTTCACAGATCCACTACAGATGGAAAGGCAGGCATAAAGACAGGTGCCCCAGTAGCAGCAAGCATAGCCATAGCCGCCAGGTTAGCCACAGATTTTGCCATAGGTCCAGCATTGAGTACAACATATGCCTATTCCCCCATGTCAGATGGGATCATACCCAGGTGCTGGGGGCAGTGGGACAGGACAAAGTAGATAGCAGAGGCAGAGGACAGAGGAGCAGGCCCCTCAGCAGGAGGTGCCACAGCAGCAAGTGCCTTCACAACCATAGGTACCTCCACAGTAGTAGGCACCAGAGATGGTAGATGAGGACATGCTAGATCAGCGGGCAGGTGTCATCCAAGACATGGTACAGAGGTATGGGGAGCGGGTTCGTGTGACCTCCCGACAATTGAGAGAGTTGCAGATTGCAGTAGTAGTCAGGGATGCGTAGCTAGTGGAGAGAAATTGGGAGACAGATCATTAGAGGGAGCGCACAAAGACTGCAGAGCAGAGGCTGGAGTTGGCGCTTGATGAGATCCGCTTTCAGTTAGCACAAGCAGCTTATTATTATGCTACTTATACCAGTGCGGTACCGGATGAGACATTTTAGGTTTAGCGATTCTCTCAGTATGCGCGAGAGTCTGGAGGTGCACGACCTCCTATCAGGCCAGATATGCCACCACCACCTCCATCACCTGTTGCCCCTACTCCTCCTACTCCTCCTGGAGGTGAGAGTTCGAGACAGAGTTAGATGCTCTATGCCTAATTTTTGATTTTGATCCCTGGCTATGTATCGATTGGTGTGCCAGCACCACATGTATCATTTTTGATTGATTGCGCTCAAGTAGCGCCCATTTTTGTACTAACCCATTCTTTGATATATATATACAAGATTTTGAGCCAAGTATTCCTGTGTACATGTCATTGTCTATTTTTTTTTACTTTGATGTATATGAGATGTATGTTGTGCTTAGATAGAACACAAATGTATGAATTGACATCTCACGTAGTGTTGCATATTTTTGCTTGATAGTCACAAGTATTCCATTGAGGAGTGTGAATCGACAAACCAAACACTTGTGCAGCCATGGAGAAATCTGATGCATGTGGACAATGAATAGAATGACCATCAAATTGCATGCTAATGCAAATGAAGTATGTAATGCAAGACTATGTTAAATGTAACCCTAGGTCTGGTTACCAAGCCTCGACAATTTATCATCATTGGATATAAAATAAAGCTCGTATGTTATAAAATTCCCACTGACATTGCAATCATGAAAATATGAATATAACATACATTATTGGGGTGTCAAGATTAAATGTAAGCATTCAAGGCACAAGAAGCCAGAATGACCAGAATATTTGTCCCTTTTAATGTAGCAAGTTAACATAAGCATCAAAGCATAAATGCTAGGATGAACTAAATGTTGCTTGCATAACAGGCACACCAAACACATGGGAGATCCCTTTTATGCTAAGTACTTAGTATTCATTCTATCCGCAATGACCCTTGTGTTTGTAACCTGAGATAGAAGTGTGCTAGATATACTCGCAGTGACCCGTATGTTCACTTAGCAGGATGAGTATTAGTATTTACTATAGCATGAAGAGTTCACTCCAACAAACAAGGAGAAGCACCAATGTTATTGACATATTCTTATAAAAGGAGTCGAGGTACACATAGCCATCCAATATGAGATGGAGACTCTTATAGTGGACACCCCTCTTATAGGAATAAATCAACTGATTGGAACTAAACCGCAAACAGAAAGAAAAGGAAAAGATCATGCCCCCCAGTCATTGCTTCTCTAGTCAAAGATGACATCATTGAGTTGCTCGAGGAGATATGATAAAGCAAAACAAAAAAAACAAAGAAAATGCTTAGCATATCCAAACAAGTATATCATTTTTTGAATTCAATGTTTTCAGGATTGATGTCAAGTGTCAATGTCCAGAACAAGTTTGAAAGAAACCTCTTTAGTAAGGTGATGACAATAGGCAGACACAGTCAGAATGACTGGTGACTGAGGTCAAAGAGGAATCTTCACGATGAAGAACCTAAGACGGACTGAGTGACAGTAGATAGACATAGCTAGGACAACTTGATTGATGTAAGAGATTTTCCATAAAGGAATCTAGAGACATGACTTAGCAATAGTAGACAGACACAGTTGAAACAACTGGTGACTATTGCAAAAGAGATTCTACGAGGAGAATCTCAAAAAGAGAGTGACACCAACGATAGTAGGCAGACACAGTGAGGACCACTGGTGACTGTTGCAAAGGATATTTTATGAGGAGAATCTCCAAAAGAGTGACACTAGTGACAATAGGCAGACACAGTCAGAACGACTAGTGACTGTTACGAAGGAGATTCTATGAGAAGAATCTCAAAAAGAGTGACACTAGTGATAGTAGGTAGACATAGTGAGGACCACTAGTGATTGTCGTGAAGGGGATTCTATGAGGAGAATCTCGAAAAGAGAGATAGTAAGGGGAAATGCCCCCGAGCTGTGACAAGACTCAATCCATGGATACATGAGTGGAAAGTAGGAAAGCAAAAGCATGAAAGCGACTATACAGAATAGCTAGAAGATGTGTTGCAAGATGCAGTATTGGGAACAAAAGGTGCATGTTTACCAGGTTTTCACCTTCTTGGCAAGATCTCCCCCCCCACTTTTTTTTTCTTTTTTTTTAGGTGTTACCAAGGCACCTATTGCTAGGTTTTCACTAGGGTAACAATTTTTTCAGGACTTTTTCTGACTTTTAAATTTTTTTTAGGACATATAGATATGTACAAAGAGCTTGCTGAGATTAAATCAACTGTAAAACCGCTTCAAGTGGAGAGTGTTGATAGGCTCTTTAAGCACTTCTCCTTTGGTTGTGGAAAGCTGATAAGTGCCAGATCCATATACTGTAGTGATGATGTACGGACCTAGCCAATTTGGTTTGAACTTTCCTTTTTGCATTTGTTGTTGATTCTTAGGGTTCTCTCTCAGGATGAAGTCACACAGCTAGAAGTCCCGTGGCCTGATCCTCCGATTGTAGCTTCGTGCCATTCTTTATTGATATGCTCATAGATGATCACATGCCACTTGTCGTTGTTCATCCAGTAACACAAGCTCTTGAAGCTGAGCTATCCTGTAGTCATCATTAGTGATAAGGCCTTTCATGGAGATTCTCAAGGTAGGAATCTCGACCTCTATTGGAAGCACAACATCTGCCCCATACACCAACGCAAAAGGATTCATACCCATTGGAGTTCTAATGCTTGTCTTATATGCCCATAGGGCTAGGTTGATCTGGAGATGCCAATCTCTCCCTGACTTATTGACTGTGTGATGAAGAATTTTGAGGATCACCTTATTGGATGCCTCAGCTTGGCCATTACCCTGGGGGTAATAAATGGAAGACCAATGTTGTGTAATCTTGAATTTCTTGCATAGTTCCTTGAGGTCTTTATTTTTGAACTGTCCTCCATTGTCAATAATGATTGAGGATGGTATACCATATCTACAGATGATGTAGTTTGTGATAAAGAGTGCTACAGTTTTGCCATCAGCAATTGTGAGAGGGACTGCCTCCACCCATTTCGTGAAATAATTTGTAGCCATGATAATGAACTTATGTCCATTGGAAGAGGTTGGGTGAATCTACCCCACCAAGTCAAAGGCCCATTGTTGAAATGGCCATGTTGTAGTAGATGGAATCAGCTCTCTGGCTGGAGCATGAATGAGATTCCTATGTAGCTGACATTGCTTACAGAACCTAGCATACTTAATAGCTTCTTGCTCCATTTTAGGCTAGTAGTAACCAGCACGAAGAAGTTTGCAAGCTAGTGTTAGGCCATTGGAATGAGATCCACAAATGCCTTCATGAACATCAATAAGTGCACATTTGGACTCGTCAGGTTCTAAACACCTAAGGAGTGTTCTGTTGAGACCTCTCCTATATAGATCGTCAACAATAATGACATAATGTGAAGCATTACGGATTAGGTAACGTTTCTCATTCTGGGTCAGACCTTTTGGAATGGTTTGATTACGAAGGTAGGAATAGATGTGATGGTAGTGGGATGATTCTTGTCCTATAATAGAATAGATCATCTTGGAATCAAGTGTTTCATAGGCTGGGTAGTGTAACGCTTCCACCAAGAACTCATGTCGGAGATCATTTTTTGGCATTTGTAGAAGGGAGGCCAGAGTGGCCATGGCGTCAGTCACTTTATTATCTGCACATGGAACTTGTTGGAAGGTGATGTGTGCAAAATATTTATTCAATTCATCAACCATGTGTTTGTAAGGAATCAATTTTTCATCCTTTTTTTGATACACATTATTTACCTAGTTGATGACAAGATGAGAGTCATCGAAGATGTTCAATTGATCTACTCTCCATTCAGCTACAATTTTCATACCATTGATCAAAGCTTCATATTCAACAATGTTATTTGTACAAGAAAATAGAATCTTATACGCTTTGGGCAATGAGTATCTCTGTGGTGTAATGAAGAGTAATCCAGCACCTGACCCTTGTTGTGTGAAGGACCCATCAAAGAACATAACCCATGTATGGTGAGTGAGTGTTAGAATTGACTCATTTGGGAAATCAATGTTTATTGATAGAAGACTCTGTATGGGTGCCTCGGCCAGCTGGTCTACAATTGCCTATCCCTTTATAGCTTTGCGTTCAACATATTGGATGTCAAACTCACTTAGTATCATGACCCATTTAGCCAATCTTCTTGTGAGAGCTGCCTTACTAAGCAAGTACTTTAATGGATCTATTTTAGCCACAGCCATGTAGTGTGGGCAAGCATGCAGTGTCTCAACTTCTAGGAAGAAAAGACAATTGCCAAGCAAGCTTTCTTAATAATGTTGTAGTTTTTCTCATAAGAGACCAATGTTCGGCTCAAGTAATAAATAGCTCTTTCTTTTTTGTCATTTTCTTCTTGAGCCAACAGGATTCCCAAAGATGTTTTAGTGGCTGAAATGTATAAAAGCAAAGGCTTTCCATGCATAGGAGGCATCAAGATTGGTGGATTGACAAGATATTGTTTGATCTATGTTAAGCTTTGCTCACAATCCTAGCTCCAATTGAATTTCACACCCTTATGTAAGGTCTTTGTGAAGGGTTGTGATTTATCTGCCAATTGTGAAATAAACCTACGAATACATTGAAGCCTTCCCTGTAGTACTCTCATCTGACTGATGTTTCGAGGTGGTAGCATGTCCATTATTGCTTGTACTTTTTTTTGGATCTACTTCAATTCCCTTTGCAGAAACAATATATCCTAACAATTTTCCTGATGTGACACCAAATGTGCATTTCTTAGGATTTAGCCAAAGACTGAATTTTTCCATATGATCTAGGATGGGTCCCAAATCATGCAAATGAGTATTGCGTTTAGTACTTTTGACCAAGGTATCATCAACATAGTCCTCCATGGTTCTATGCATCATGTCATGGAAAATTGTAGTAACAGCCCACTGATATGTAGCTCCAGCATTCTTTAAACCAAATGGCATCACATTCCAACAAAAGGTTCCCTATGCACATGTGAAAGCCATTTTCTCTTGATCTTCTGGCACAATTTTTATTTGATTATATCTAGAAATACCATCCATAAGTGAGTACATCTCATAGCCAGCCGTCATGTCCATGATCATATCTATATTAGGGAGCAAAAAACCATCTTTAGGACATGCCAAATTAAGATCATGGAAGTCTGTACAAACTTTGATAGATTTATCATGCTTGGAAATAGGAATAATGTTGGATATCCATTCAACATAATCAATTGCATGGATGAAACCAGCCTTTAGAAGTTTCTCCATTTCTACTTTGACTAGCAATGCAACATGAGGGTACATTTTTCAAAGCTTCTGTTTAACCTGTTTGATGCCTGGTGCTATGGACAAGTGATGCATGATAAGATCAAGATCCAATCCTGGCATGTCAGAGTATGTACAGGAAAAATTTATTTTCTTCTCCTTGAAAAAGGCAATGAATTGTTCCTTTTCTTTAGGTGACAATGACTGAGCTAGATGTATTACATGAGGATGTTCTTCTGTGCCCAGGTTAATTGGTTACATTGGCTCTATTAAAACTGATGATCTCTCTTGAAAGTGACTAGGAAGAATATCAAATATCTCATCTGTGGGCATCTCAAAGAGGTTTTCACCCTTGGATACGTCTTTTGTTTTTACTCTTTTGGGATCCAACACTGCCACAATGTGGTTTTCACCATCGGACCTCTTGCATTTTTTCCTTTTAATTATGTGACTGAGATATTTGATGTCAACCTTAGTCATGTTGATACTTTTCTCATTGGTGGAAGACATTACAGGTTCGATAGCATTTAGGTAATAGGCAAGAGCATAGTCATTCTGGAACGTGGAGACTTCGTTAGATGCATTGGGGTTCCAGTCTATAAGCTCGAGATGTGCGAGTGAGAGAGTAGTGGCTGGTTCAATTGTATTCACAGTATAGTCATTAAATGTGTGGACCAGAAATTTGAGACCTATAGTGACCTCATTCACAGGTGTATTCAAATGCCTCAGAGTACGAATGTTAGTAATTGACGACTCTAGGACACTAGTTGGATCAGACCCCTATGACCTAACCCTAGATGTTTCACTCACTTTGATTTGATTTTCATAGACATGCACTTGGTCAATGTCTTTATCAGTAGTCACTTCTAAAAGATTGTCAAATTCATATTCATGAGAATTGGTGCTACATGGTGAGAGACTATAAAACTCCCCAACAGTGATAGGGACATAATCTCCTTCAGCCTCTAGATTCTTACACAAATACTCAAGATGGCATGACTGACTAGATTCCCCCTTTTCTGAATGATATTTGAGTTGCTCAGTATTGTCCTCAGAAGAATCACTAGTATCATCCATAGTGTTAACACGTGGCACAAAGTTATCTGGCTCAACAAATAATTTAGCGAGATCATAAGGAATAGGATGAGGGTAGGAATCCTCATCATCAGATTCTTCCTCTCAAGTACTTGACTCAAATTGTGACTCATTTTTAGATGAACTCTTAGGTACGTGTATGAATTTATTGGATCCCAAATGGAAAGGGGCCTTCTTAAACCCTAGGCTAGTTGTGTCGTTGTTGCTTCGAGCTGTTGTTTTGATAAGATCTATTAGAACATTGTTATTGCACCCAATAGGGCTAGTTCCCTTGTAACCAAAACGCTTCATTAGCTTAAGACCAGGTTCATATTTCTTAGGAGTGATTTCTCAAGCTTGTTCTATTAGGTCTACTAGAGCCTCTTCTTTGTAAAGCCATGCAGTAATGGCTTTGTTTTCACTTTCATCTTCTAAGGGAACTATAGCTTTGACAAAAGAGCCATTAAACTTGGTCTAAGGTGTCAGCATGAATGGCTTCTTTACTTCTGAGGGCCTCCTATAATGTCGAGGGGACTCTAGAATAGATGTTAATGACAGCACTGGTTCCATGTGGTACTCTCCCATACTAGTTTCTTTTAGTTTAAATGATTGCTCAATTTTTTTTAACTTATTGTCATGATAATCAGTAGATTCACGATTGGTAGGGATGAAAGAATTAGTAGCTTTGAGCATATTGCAAGTGTAGCTAGTAGTGGCAGGAATAGTAACTTCGAAGCCATGAAATGGGAATTTAATGCATTGGTGGTATGTCGATGGCATAGCACGCATCTCATGTATCCATGGTCATCCCAACAGAATGTTGTAGGCTAAGGGAATGTCAAGCACTTGATAGGTGACATCCCTTTCGACGGGACTGATGTGAATTGGTAAAGTCACAAGACCTTGTGACTTTCATTCTACTTTATTGTATGCTTTAATAGTGATCTTTCGTCAAGGATCAACAGAGTCCTCAGAATAATCCAGTTGTCTAAGTAGAGCAGTAGAAACAATATTTAGGCTAGCGCCATTGTCAATGAGTACCCGACGAACATGTGTCTGGTGGATCATAACCTCAATGTGTAGAGGTTGATTATGTTGGTGATTCAGTGAGTTGTCATCCTCCTTGAAGAAGGTCATAAGATGAGGTGAGGTTAGGTGACCTACCATGGATTGAAATCGCTCAAGATCAAGATCTTAAGGAGTGTTTTCCTCAGTGAGGGCTTTGTCCAGAATTTTCCTGTGAGCAGGCAAGATTTTAAAGCTCAAACATGGAAATGTGAGCATTAGTTCATTTCAACTAATCTAGAACACTATAACTAGTTGTAGTCAAGTTCATCATGTGTTTTGCACCTTTACCAGATGGACCGGCAAGGGCTTTTTCCTTGTGTTGTTCAAGATTTGAAATAGGAGGTGTAGGGCCTTTGAGTACCAACTTCGCATGAGAGCGAGTAACAGCATTAGCACAATATTGCAAGGACATATTATCCATGTTATTGGAAGTAGGGCCTCTCAAGACAAATGGTATCTTGGGTTTGTTTTTATCTTGCTTCCCTTTTATGGTAATAATGTCACAGTATTCAAAATCTACAGATTCAACCATGTGAATGACATTGTCATCATTGGAGTATGTATAGTTAACCTTATTGTAGGGTTCTGGTTTTGAAGTCTCTCCTTTTTCATAAGCTGGGAAAGGCTCTTTGAACGCCTTGTGGTCTAAGTTTTTTTTATGTCCATCTACCACAAGTTCACCACCATCAATCATGTCTTGGACTTTATAACGCAAGTTTATATAGTTGCTGGTTTTGTGTCCCTTGTTTTGGTGATACTCACAAAATGAGGTCTCATTCCACCATGGTGGATGTGGTTGTGGATCATAGGGATGAGGGTTATCCATTGGTGAGATAAGCTTGTGTTGTAGCAATGTTTTGTAAACCACATCCAAAGGTTCTCCTAAAGGCGTATACTCTCACTTGGGTTGTGTTTCCCATGAGTTTCTTAGTTTGTTTCTAGACGTCTTATTGTCAGGGAGAGGCTTCTCAACATTTTTTGCCACTTTAAGGCAGTCTGTGAGATTAAATGTCATTTTAGCAGGTTTGGGTGTGACATTGTCAACAACCCCATCAAGTACAATTTCTCAGTTCTTGTTGACATGTTCGGTTTTATCCCTGTTGGAAGTGGAACCTTGTTTTGTGTCTCTCTAAAGAGTGAGCTCACCTTTCTTGACGGTAAATTCTTCGATACGGATAGCCTGTGTAATCATGTCTTCAAAAGTACAGGGACCTTATAGTTGGACTCTATACTCGAAATCAGGTAAGAGGTTATCAGTGAAAATGTCAAGCTTTTTCGTTTTTGGGATTTTATGGGAATACTTAGTGTATAGTTGTCTCCACCGTTGGAGGAAAGTGAGAAAAGGTTCACCAACATTTTGTTTAAGGTTGCATAGATCTCGAATATTCATAGGGTGTTGAATATTATGAGAATATTGCTGAACAAATGAATTGGAAATTTCGTCAAACGTCTTGATACCAGGAGGTAAATGTGAGAACCACTCCAAAGCCTGACCACCTAGGCTTCTAGGGAATAAATGCATGAGGTACATTTGATTGTGTATAAACTCCACAGATAAAACACCAAATTCTTGCAAGTGATCTTGGGGATCAGTAGTACCAAAGTACTTGTCATATTTGGGTAGTTCTACGCCTTGTGGGAAAGGTGGCATGTTTATGCTTTTGTCAAATGGGAATGAACAAAGAGCATCCAATGTGTATGTCTTTGTGAATTTCTCCTTCTCATGCATCATCTAAGCCAATTGGTCTTTCATTATTTTCAATTGTTTTTGGAGTTTAGCGGTCTCAGTTTCTTCTTCACATGTGATAATGGTATCCATATCAAAATGTGTGGGTAGTTTAGCTCCCTCTTGGGAAAGTTTGAGAAAGTACTTTTCTTTCTCTTCGTTGAGTAGGATTCCCATGACCTTTTGAAATTTTTTGTCTCTTTGACATTTTGCTATGTATTCAGGAAGGATTTCCACCTCTTTATGTTCCTCATCGATGTCATATTCTTTCCCTTTCTCTTTGTCATCCCTAGGTGGTTCTTGATATCAACTATGACTACCATGTTCAGGTTCACGATTAGTCATTATAGGAACATGTTCAGTTCCTATACGTTGTATTTCAAAAGGGTCTGTGGAGAAAGGATCATACATTGTATTTGGGAATGCAGGACCTCTACCTGTCTTAGTATCCTCTTGGTAAAAAGGATTCCTAATTTGTTGCAAATTGGAAAATATTCGTTGAACTTGAGATGACCTGGCAGGTGAGAAAGATTGTGAAGATGCCTCACTAGCCAAACTGGATATAGATTATGTAGCAAAAGGTAAGCTACCTCTACCATGATTATGACCCCTAGCACAACCACATCTAAGGTTATCAGGATAAAACATGTTGCCACTTTCGGTTGTGACAGTCATATGCAAGGACAAGAAGCTAGAACCTAGACAAGGACTACACTAAGACTGAGTTTCAAAAAGGACAAGATAATAGCAAGAATGTTGTTCACTACGGCACAAATGGTCTGATTTAAAGGCTAGAACAGCTAGAGATTATGACCATTGCGACACAAAGTAGGATGAGCATTAAGACAAAGACCAAAAAAAATATTAATGAGACGAGACTAGTCAAGGTGTAAGACACAAGCCTTCAGCTAAGCAAAGTGTCACTATTTTAGGACTGTTTGCAAATAGAGAGCGATAAATGGACACAAAAAAGGACAGCGTGCAGGCTACAAAGAGCTAAAACAAATCCAAATTGGTAATGTTGATACAAAGTCTCATGTGAAAAACCTTTACGGGTCGCATGAAGAATTTTTATAGCTTGCACAAAAAAGTTTCTGTCTCGCACAAAGGTTAGTGACAGTAGTTTAATTTCACACGAAGAAGTTTTCAGGATCACGCGAAGATGCACAACAGCAATTTAATTTTGCACAAGAAGAAATTGATTTCACGCGAGGAGCATATAATTTTGTGTGAGACCAAAATGATTTTGCACGAAAAGGCAGACCAATTTTACAACAACAATTGATTTTGACAAAAAAAAAATTGATCATTTCAGTAACCAGGTAGATGAATAGGCACATAGAACAACAAACAAGTGATTTCAAGCACATTTGAAAATAATGAGCAAGGGCGAAAGCAACCTTGTGCATGAACAATCAAACTTAGTTTGTGCTAATCCCTAGGAGAGCTATTTGTGTATGTTTTCAAAAGGTTTTGCAATCACGCATATATCTTCTAGAAAATAAAAATTGGCCTCTCTAAGGTTTTTATTAATGGTTTGACTTTGTAACTTTTATGACTCACAGGGGTGACCTCCAATCCCGACGCACCGAGGTTTTGATAGAGTCTGAGAAATTAATCTTCAAGAGCTGCTAGGGAGATTTGACAACCCACAATGAATGACACCCATGGAGATTTCTTCCATGAGGACATATATATAGTGGTTTTCACTACCATGGAGAAAATGGCTATTACCGCTTGAGGTTTTGTCATCACAATTTTCCCTATAGAGGGATTGTCTACTACGGTTAACCCTCTCTAAAGGTGACCGACTCACAATAGTATACCACAAGGGGACTTAGCTTCCAGATTCAAGGTTTTGACACCTTTTCACCTTTAGCCCAATGAAATCAGACAGAGTAATCTGACACACTAAACTAAGATTATCTCTTAAAGATCTATGATATCATCTCCTAGTGATATATCAATCTCTCCAGAGAAAGGATGCCTTAATCAACAAGTTGAAGATTCATCTATCTGCAAGATACTCAAAGTATCCTCCCCACCTACAAGGAATCCGTCTTAGAGAGGAGTTTCACTAGGAACCCACTCCCTCAAGATCCATGAATAGTGTTCATGGGGGCTTAATTACTATGTGTGTATATATGTCAATTCCTAAAAGCAAATCTATCCAAAAGTAATCAAAGAGCACAAGGTGGTACACTTAACACTTTAACTGATGTGAGGTGAGTCCAAAGATGTGGAACATTTAACCCCTCACACAAGCTAACACGAGTCCACAACTCAAAAACTAGTGAGTTCTAGAAAGCATAAAAGGGTTGCCTAGTGGAGCCTTTAACGCTTTTGTCCTATAGATCCCTCCCCTTTAACGTGGTACTGATATTGCAACCATAGAGTGGAACAAGGGGCCGATAGATTAGCAAGTCCAATAACCCAAAATAGCTATCTAAATCTATCACTAGTACCTAAGCCTACTAAATGAATACTAACAGAGATCACACCCTAGCATCAAATTATGCATGTGTTGTAAAATGAAAATATCATGGAAGGAAACACACACAAGCTCGACACAAGAGATGTTTGTTTTAGATCCAAATGAAGTGTTATTAGCTGAGGAAGGTTACCTGGTGATCCTCGCAATGCACTTAGTAGATTTTACCTATTTTTAGCGACTTTATCATGCTTTTCCAATTGTCCCACAAACCGCTGTTATGTTGTTCCAAAAAAATTAGAAAACACAGAAACACTAGAAATTGTGAACAGTCAGCAGAAAAACCAAAAACACAAAAATCAATTCAAAAAATTGCATCTATAAGCAGAGTTTCACAAAATTCTTGACAGTCTGTGCGAAGAAGTTTTATGGCTCGTGCAAAATTATGCCCGGCTCGCCTGAAGAAACAGGTTCCACATGAAGTTTTGTATGCCAAGGAACTTTCTCGCGCGATGTAGAAAGAATCTTCACGTGAAGATTCTAGATCCTCGCGCGAAAATGAATAGTCTCGCACGAAGATTCTCGAATCTATATAGAAAAGTACGGACAAAGAACAAAAAAATGATTAAAAAAATATAGAAAGAGGCTAGAAAAATTGATTTTTGGGCCCCACGGTGGGTGCTAGAAATGTATGCATGAATATGTGACCTCTGCTAACGCACACACTTCAACATGGTCTTTATTTGTAGATTCATCCCGGAATAAACATTGGATTGTTCATCAGAAAATCAGTTGGCAAGGCGACCTATTTCCTTCTATCTAAAGGGAATTTCTTGTCAGATATCATCAGATTCGAGGTGTTTAAGCAACCAGACCCTATAAGAATGAAGGATTTGAAAGGGGATGCCACTAATCTATATGAGAATGCAGATTAATCTAGAATGGAGTATGCACGTTTAATCTAAGAACATGTAAAAGAAATTATACTAAATGTATGCATATTAAATCTATATGAGAATTAAACTAGAAAATGAATATGAAAGTAGGGAGCTCAAATGAATGCACAATCCAACAGCAATTCGATGCAAATTCTCATTCAACGTCTTTCAAAATGAAGAGATGAGGGTCTCTTAAATAGACTTTCCTAGAATCCATCAATGGTTGAGATCGATTTCAATCAACCGTCAGGATTAAAGGTGAAGTTCAGTCATAAAGGGAGATTCCCAAATTAAAGGGAGTTAACAAATTTGATTTGAGTAAAATAAGGAGTTAACTGATTCAATTTGAGTAGAAAAAGGAGTTAACTAATTTAACTCATTTTTTATCAATAGTGAACTGGAAATTTCCCTTTTTGAACTGAAGAGAGATTTTGGTGAAATATTTAATTTAATAAAATGAGATATGCTCTCATAATTACCTTTCCTATTTAATTAAATAATCTTTTAATTAATTTAGAGGCACTTTTCTTATTTAATTAAATAACTTCATTTAATTAATTAGGAATGGCTTCCCATTTAATTAAATAATTTTGTTTAATTAATTAAAATAGGCACATTTATTAAATTAAATAAATTTAATTCTATAGTACATTAGCCTTTAGGATATAATTTAATTTAATTAAAGTATAAATACTTAGTAATTAAATTAAATATTAATCAATAGGTTTAATGCAACTAACATGAGTACGTACTATAGAAATTAAATAAGAAATATGATGAATGCATATTAGGTTCTTCTACATCTGACAATTAAGTCAAGTAGTGGATAGTAGAATGAGAATTGCCTATTAGAATAGGTCTTTAGGATTGGCTAAAAATAGACCAGAATTGGTATCATGGCAATGAGCCAATTTTGGGGTATTACAAGTAGTTGATACTAGAGAACACATATACCATTAAGAGATATATTCAGGACAACTAGAATTTTTCTTTTACTATTGTCAAATACTCTCACATGACTCAATCTCAATGACATGTCAAAAATATCACCTTTAATACATTTGACTTCAATTTCATCATTATGTTCAACACTCACTACTAGTAACTTAACATTGCACTAGGATTTATGATATCAAAATACTAGGGTTGGGGTTAATTTAATTTTTTTTGGATGAAGGATTAGACGAATAAGATTGATTAAAGTATTGATGAATCATAAGTTGAGAGATCTAGGAGAATAAAAAAGAGGATAAGTGTTTGCAAATGGTTCATAGATGGAAAGGAGAATATAACCATAGATAATTTAATCATTCCAAATTCCTTTGGAACAAATAGATGAACAATATTAACAAAGAAATGTTTGAAATCTTTTGATGCATGAGAAAATCTTTAACCCATGCAACATTTTTAAGAGCACTCCACACATATAAAGACCCATACCCTTTGCATGAGATTCAATGGTCATGTAGCTTTTTGGAGGATGCATATGATTATAGAGTATTAACAAAGTTTATGTTTAAGAATGTGCAAAGTTGTCAAGGAAATTGCTTGTAGATCTGATTGAACCTTTAAAAGTTATTATTCAAAATGAGTCATTTCTCCATTTTGGGGCCATGAAATATCAAGAACTATGATTTAGCAATTTTTTTTTGTTTCAAATAAGAGAGATTTGTAGGATAGTAAAGATCCAAAAATTTAGAAAATTGGACAATTGTTAAGTTGGAAGTCCTGATTTCAAAAGAAGTGTAATCATGCATCTCTAATTTTGTTATTTCACTGAGTAGATAATAATAAGCTTCTAATTTCATGATTTTGCATCAACTATAATCTCATTGCTCCAATTTTGCGATTTCGCATATCATAATTTACTAGCATTTTGATTTTGCGATTTCTTGAATTTTGAAGATGTATTATCTTGATTTTGCAACTTTGCATGAGGGAGTATTCTTAAGAGCCATAAATGAAAAAATCAATGTTTAAAAGAAATATGGAATTATTTCTTTGGTTTCACTATAGGACAAGCATGCCAAATAGCTAAGTATATTTCACCTATCTTAAATTATCACTAAATTAGATGTGACTATTTCTTTATACTTGCACATGTGGATAGTTATTCATAATTAATGCATCCCCTAACCATTTGTAAAAGGATATTGTGGGGTCATTCAAAAGCAACATTCTTGTAGTGAAGCTTTTTTATTTTTTGTGTGCAAGTTTTACAAGACATTTCACCATGGCATTACCAATTTAGGCATTCAATGAAGAAGACAACCCAAAGCCAGTTATGTAGCTAGGTTTAGCTCTAGCGAAGGAATATCAAATGGATTTTTTGAATATCATGTATGTGTTCTCTTGGGAGTTATAGACAATAAATGCAAGTTATGCTAGTGATACAATGAGTTGGAGCCTGAGGAAGACAGGGCTAAAGTTTAAGCCATTCTTACTAAGTTCTAAGATCTTCAAGGCAATAGGCATTTTGAATAAATTCTTAACATGATGCAAGAGTTATATTTTTCTATAAAAACTTCTCAACTATATTGTAAATTTTGGTGAATGGTTGCAATTAGTTATAAGTTAGTTTCTTTTGTAAAGTTCTGAAGAGTTTTGCACCCTTTCATTTTCTATAATAAAGGGTACCAAGACCTTAAAAGATATAGGAAGTAGTATTAATAAATTCAAACAAAAAAGATACTAATAGATAGTATATGTAGTACAAGATAGATATTGCAACTAGTCACAACCCAATTGTGCTTATTTTTCTAATCAATAAAAATGCCCTAGTTTTTGTTCTAAAGATTGAGAATTGATCATCAATATTTCTATCTACAAATTTTCCTTTTGAATTGATATTGTTGTTGATATATTGAAATTGGGGAAAACCTTGAATGAGAAAAAAATCATATAATTGATCTTCATCTTTTGAAGTTAAAATAAATGTCCTAGGGTTCCACAACTCCAAGTTCTCAGTCCAACAATTGATGGTAGTGTGTTTTTCTTCAAATAGTTTGACATTTGTTGTAAATATTATAAGCAACTATATTATCCCAACAGAAAAGGACTGGTTTTTTGTTCCTTTTAAGGAAAAGTACAATTTTGTGGAAGGTGATATGCTTTATCTCATCCATCTACATCCATACTCTATTTCATACCATTATTTATATTTAAATCCCTTAAATTTGATTTCTCCTTGAGAAGATACTTGTCATCTCAAGAGTATCAATTATAAGTCCACATTGTTAGTCTTTAAGCTTTCCTTAAGGAATGCTGATTTAGGTACATCCACCTAGGTTTTGTAGAGCCTAAAGTGTGGAGAATTGAATTATTTTCATTTAGTTCTTCTTTTTTGACCAATATTGTGTTGAGATTCCCAACATCAAGCATGCAAGGCTTGTAGGAATTCAACCAACAATTTTTAGAACCAAATAATTGGTGACTCTGATAGGGAGAGTAGCTCAAAATTCATATTGTGTAGCTGCCCAGAGCTTTCAGTTTCATAGACCAAAAGGGTAGAAGTAAGATCAATTTATTTTATGTACACTTTGTTGGAAGGAACAGCCTAGACGATCTAAGGATTGATCATCTAAGAAGAGGTGGTGACTCTATTTTGAATTTATGAACATATGTGTTCATGAATTATCAAATCCTAGTAGTTCAAAAAAAAAGAATTAATAGACATCTCTCCCTTGAATTTATGTGGGAAAGTGTAACACCCTACCAAGGGATCTAAAAGAACTAACCTAAAGTTTCACTAAGTTTTCCAAACATTTTTTTTTAAAGAATAATATGTACAACAATCATAAAGTGGTTGAAGTAACAACATACAATCATACATAAGAAAACATAATAGATTACATTCCTTAAGGATCCTAAGATGTTGAGTCACAATTAAATTTAAATAATTTACTAAGTCCAATAAATAACACGTCCACATAAAAGAATAACTATAAGTCTAAGTCCATTTAAATAATATACATTTGTTCCAAATGCCACTTGGCAATAAATTTGGAATGCACAGCCATCCACTGTACATGTCATAGGGTATGAAGGGATGAAAGAATATTCGTTTAGAAAAATAGATTGCATCATTCCTTTCGGATCCATGAAACAACTACAATATAATAAGTAAAATCATCCATCACATAGATATAACCATCCATCATAATACACAATCATAGAATGAAAAGAAATGCAAAACAACCAACTCAAGCCACAACATCAATGAAGAAATCTCAATGGTAAAAGTAAAAAGCACTACCACCCAACCTTGTGGTAACCCAAAAAGGTCCACTCACACCACCTGAGGAGATAGTCTCAAGTCCCAAATAGGATATCAATCCCAAATATCAATAGTAATAGAAATGTAAAAGAAATCCCTAAAAGTAATCTAACTCAAAGGTTCCAAGATAATATGACATCTAGACCTAAAGGCAAACAAAGACACATAGAGAATCTACTATGCAAGCGGGTAAGTGTCATCATATGAATCAACTCTAGAGTTACCCTAGTAGTCTAATTTGATCCTGGCCCCCTAGTGACTCTATGTGGCACTAGCATCCTTTTGTACTGACAAGGTATACTAACGATGCATGGTCGCAACCAAATGTCCTCTCTACTCCCCTCCTAGTTTGTACTAGCACTCGAGGCATGGGAGAGGAAAGACAAAGACTCTTATTAGGTTCATTTTACTCTCTTTTAGTGTAGTATTTTCACTTATTAAACAACCTACAATGGGTTACCCTGGTAGCCACTTTAGTCTCCGACCTCCATTGGAAGCCACTTCCTAACATTGCATATAGATAACCTACCCTAAGCTCATAAAAGTACAAATCAAAGAATCATAATTTTCACCTCAACCCTATACAAGTGACTAGAAAGCATTAAAAGACAATTCACAATAACACCTTAGTCCTCCACAAGCAATTGGAAAGCATCCAAAAATAACTAATTGAAGACTCAAAGGTTAAGTCAAATATGTCATACCATTTATCTCAGTTTCACAGAAGATCATTGAAAAGTAAATACAAACAATAGATCCAAACTCATCATAGATCATACTAGACACATTATCATGGTTGAGTTTAAAATGATCAAAGATCAAATAATCATAATATCACAAAAATAGAACTCTCGAGCCTCTGGTAAATGTCCTAAGATTGGTCAACACTCTAGTCAACCCAAACCCAAAACATAAGACAAGATACAGATAACATTGTAGTTTCATAGTTTGGTTTGATTCTGAAAACACATAGTTTGAGTTAATAGTAAAGTTAAGTTTTCCTTTTGATGTAAGTTTTCGAGCACATAAGATTTACATTTTAACCCTTACTATTTAACTCATTTCTTATATTTGAACAAAGTGCACAATTACTCTTATCAAATTTTAAAGTTCACAATTAAATATAATAAGATTATTTAAAAATATTTATCTCCAATAAATTATAATAATAATAATTGACCATTAACAAAAATCACTAGGATTTTATTGCTAATCAAAATTATTAAATAATTATATAAAAACAATAACTTAAATGTTATTAAATAATATTGTATTATTAATTAGTAACTTAATTAAGCTAAAATTAATTATATTAAATTTTGAAAAAATTATAATAGACTATATTAATTTAGACATTATTTAATTAATAATTAATAAGAAAATTATTAAAATTATTAATTATTAATAATTACAATTTCAATAAAATTAAAATTTGATTTTTTTTTTTTTTTAAATCACATTTATTAAAACTACACCTGCAACTTTTAATATAAGTCATAGGCAGGTCCACTGCCACGACAGCTCTATTATCATGACAACAGAGTGCAGCCATGATAGTACTTCTGTTGGCACGACAGCAAGGCGTGTCGTGCAGCTCTTTTAAAAAGGCCACTAACAAGATGGGGAAAGGGAGGTGGGGGTTTGGTAGCCCCGCCTCCTTTCTAATTTATTTATTTATATAATTTAATAACAAACAAAACATTCCCCCCCCCCCCCGCCGAATATTTTTTTTAATTATAAACATTGCAAATCTAGCCTGATAGGGAAACCCAGATAACTAGTCAAATTTTTACTATAAATTTAATTTAATTTCAAAACTAACTCTAATTAAGTAATGACTATTCAATTAGTAGAATGAGGATTTCCTAAGTTTCAAACCTCATATATAGATGAATTTGATATGAATACTAGTAATTTCAAAATGAAATATTGAAAGATTTGTCACAATGAAATTTGGAAAAATAATTGAACAAGTACAATGAAGATAGGAAATTCAAAGAAACATAATTCATTGGGTGAATAAAACATGAGACTCTACTTGGTTCTTATGCTAATATGCAACCACCCAAAGATTGTGAGAGAATTCTCTTCTCTCAAAACTTTCTTTTTGAAAAATCCCTTCTCCAAAAATCCTGATACCTATGAAATGAACTCCCAATCTCTGATATGGAGTTCTCCCCTAAATTTGGGGCACTAATTGTGTGATCATGTGAGGGAACTCATTGATTGTTCAATCCTTTAACTCTTTATTTACTTTTTCGAATATTCATGCACACTTTATGAAAATTAAAATATCTTTAATAAATTAATTTCTCTTTCACTCTTTAATTTATTTTTTGAAGTGTTTTTTGATAAAATATTTATTAACTTAAGTAGTAATTATTTAGCATTTATTTAAAAATATCTCCTAAATATATTATTATTACACTCTAAAATTATAGTATAAATTTCTCTTTAAATCTAATTCTTTTTATTTAATTAATTTCTCAATTAATTAAATATAATTAATTAAATATTGAAATTATCTTAATAATTTTCCATTCAAAAAAATAATTAATTAATCTTTTAATTTAACTTAATTAATAGAAAAAAGTCACCAAAGACCTACAAGACGAAATATTAAAACCCATCATAAAATACCACATACAAGATCAAACTCAAGGGTTATAATCATGAATTTACATCATATGACAAATTCAAAAGGGTAATCATCTCAGATACTTGTCCTAATTTTCTAGGACAATTGGTTTTAAAGGTTAGGATTTGGACTCAAGAATTTATCTCCCCTCTCTTACTATTGAGATATTGTGATAGGGTACCCTCATCCTAGCAATTCAAGGAAGTCCATACCCAGTACCTGCAATCTACATAAAATACATGCATGTACAAACACATATAGTCTAAACTAAACAAATAATGGTAGGAAGTGGTGCATCGCATAGATTCTGACTAGAAGGTGACTATGACTCCCTTCTTTAACCACATCAAAAATGTCATACATAAAGAAAACATACATTCACACTATACACATGCAATATGGGGTAAGTATCCATAAGAAAACACATATAAATAACCCTTCTAACCAATATTCATCATATAACTGAAACCACTATAAATAATCATCATCAAGGTATAATCATGCATACATGAAATAACTAGTACCAAAGTAGTCTCATCAGATAATCAATGGAGTATGAAAACAATATCTAATAATCTAAGAAAATAGTGCTACTAATCATCAAGCATAAACATAAACTAGCCTAAAAGAGTTCGGCAATAATAACTGAATGTAAACTAGGGGCAGGCACTACATCCACCCCCCCAGACTTAGGCTTACTCTTAGAAGCCTATAAACAAGTAGGGATATAAATATCATAAACCAGATGCATCCTCTCATGTAGCTGATGACTTATCAGTAGGGTCCCATTGGACCCTTACCTGCTCTATGGTTTGACCCCTAAGGGTCAACTCCTGCTACTATAGAATGTGAATTGGTTCCAAAGCCAACTATCTGTCCTCTACCTATAATGCATTCTAATTGAGAACATGTATCACATTAGAAATATACTATTTGAGTACATAAACATGGAAAACATCATGAACATGAGCTAGGCTGGGTGGTAATGCAAGATGGTAGGCAACTAGACCTATCCTCTCAAGAATCTCAAAAAATCCTACAAAGTGAGTTGCTAGCTTTGAAGCCTTTCCATAATGGATCAGACTCTTTTGTGAATGCACTCTCAAGAACACCTAGCCATAAAATCAATGATATCATGCTTCATCCCTATCCAATAAAATAGACATCACAAATCTGCATGCATCTTCTTGATACCTGGATGTGTTGAGTAAGGTGCACAATGAGCCTTTGATAGGATTAATGTATGAAGCTCATCTAGTAGTGGTACATAGATCCTTCTTGAATGTCATAAAAAGTTATCTAACTCCAAAACATAATATAAAAACCTACCCTCCAATGGTCTCCTTGAATCTCTCTATGCTCACGTCCTGATACCAAATATCTATAAGGAGTGCTTGAAGTAAATGGCTCCTCAAATCCACACTAAGAGTCAAAGATAGTGTCACATGTCTCTTGTGACTCAAAGCATTAGCTACCATGTTCTCCTTTACCTAAATATACTTCACCTTGAAGTCATACTCACAAAGAAACTCAATCCAATGCCTCTGCTTAGCATTTAGATTAGGTTGCATAAATATGTATTGTAGACTGTGATGATCACTATGAAGTTCAAATCAGTATCCTAGCAAAAAGTGCCTCCATCTCACTAGGGCATGAACTATAGTAGCTAACTCAAGATTATGTGTAGGATAGTTCAACTTTTTGTCCTTGAGTTTGTGCAATTCATATGCAATCACCCATCCATCCTGCATCAATACTACTCCAATCCCCTCAAGGGAAGCATCTATACACAACATGAAGTCACCTACTAGATCAGGTACTGATAAGATAGGTGCACTTTTCGTAATCTCCTTGAGCTTTCAAACTACTTCCTCATATTTCTCCATCCATAAAAACTTATTTCCTTTCCTCTGGAAGGAAGTGATAGGATGTGTTATTCTAGAGAAGTTTTGGATGAATCTGTGATAATAACTAGCTAAACCCACAAAGATACAAATTTATGATGCAATAGTGGGTGTGGGCCAATCTACCATTGCTTGAATCTTTGTAGGTTCTATAGAGATACCCTCACCTAATATGATGTGCCCTAAATACTGTATCTCTGATTGAAAGAAATCACACTTTGTCGAGTTGGCATAAAGTTGATTATCTCTCAAGCACTACAAAACCAAATGTAGATCTACCTCATGCTCCTTCTAGGATCTAGAATATATCAATACATCATCTAAGAACATGAGTACAAATCTATCAAGATAGGAACAAAACACTCATTAATCAAACACATAAAAAATGATGGAGTATTTGTCAGCCAAAATGGAACTACTATGAACTCGTAGTGCCCATAGTGAGTTCAAAAGGTGGTCTTATGAATATCAACATCTTGAATGCAAAGCTGATGGTATCTTGACTTAAGATCAATTTTGGAGAACACTGTAGCTCCCTTAATCTAATCAAATAAATCATCATCCATGGTAGAGGATGCCTATTCTTTATTGTTACCTTATTCAATTGTCTATAATTGATACATAGGCATAATGAACCATCCTTCTTCTTCACAAAGAGAACTGGAGCTCCCCATGGTGATACACTCGGTTAGATACTACCCTTGGCCAGAAGGTCCTCAAGCTGCAGGTGCATCTCACTCAACTCGTGAGTGGTCATATGATAAGAAACTCTAGAAATAGGCTTTGCTCCTAGAATGATATCAATGTGAAAACCAATATCTCTCTTTAGGGGCATGCTCAAAATCTCACTAGGAAAGAGATCTACATGTTCCTATAGAATAGGGTGGTCTATAGTCTTTCCTGCAGGGTCTTCTTCTTCCAGCTCACTTATCGTAAGAGCAAATACTTGACATCCCTTACGAAAGCTTCACTTCAATTGCATAAAAGATATCATCTGTAGATATATAGGTCTCTAGATACCCACAATCTCTACATCCTTCCCTTGATCATCCTGACACACAATGGTCTTCTTTCTACAGTCGATACTAGCTCTATGAGAGCCAAGCCAATCCATACCTAATATCACATCATAAGAACCAAGAGGAATTATCTACAGGTCAACTAACATCACAAACCCAACTAATCTTAGTTCACACTTCTATACTATAGAATCTATGGAAACCCTAGCGCTTGAGGCTAGTTCCACTTGCCAACCCAAATTTTGCTTAACCACTTCTAACTTACACTTAGCAACTAATGATGGTTGAATAAAAGAGTTTGTGGCACCTAAATCAAACAATATAGAGAGGTGTACCTTGGATAGCTCCTATAGTCTCAACCATGGTCCCTTGATGGTTAACCTGACGGTGGTCCACCACTGCAAATACCTTATGAGCTCTACCTGCATCTCCAACTGTGGGTTCAGATACTGTTGGCTTAGAACCTAAAAAAGTGAGATGCATGATGTGGGTAGTGAGTTGCAATGTGTCCAAACTACCCACAAGAATAACATCATGTGCCTCTACCAAATCCCCTCCCTACTAGAGGTGCACTCAACTTTTGGTGGCTATCCCTACTAGAAAAAGGCTAGTTGCTTTATGTAGGCTGAGTATTCTGATTTCACCTATTACATTGTACATTGCAATAGTTCTTAGAGTTAGAACCACCACCATCACTCAGTGCCTGAGGGTATGATCCCTTCTATTTCTATTGTTACTGAGGTTGTTGTTGGTTCTAATTCCCCTTTGGAAAAGGAGGTTTCTTATTCCCACTTGAGTTGTGGTTACCCTTAGATCCTAATACTGTAGGTGCTCCCAAAAAAACTCCCATGCCCTAGGTTAACACTCTACTCTACAATTATGGATCAATGTACTGCATCTTTGAGGGTTTTAGGTTCAAACACCTTAACACCCCCAACTAGATGGTTATTCAAGCCTCAGATAAAATGTTGTGCCAATTTTGTTGGGTTATCACTAATTTCCACATAGGGCATGAGCTCATAGAATTTGTGCTCATACTATGCTATGGACATAGTTAACTGTCTCAAGTTGTGGAATTCATTTGGTCTCTATTGGTTCCATTCCTCTGGTAGGAATCAATTACAAAAAAATTTCAGGAATAACTCTGATGTGACATTTTTCATGTTTATACCCAGTTTCTTCTCTTCGATAGTCCACCACGTGGCTCCAAAGAGTTCTAGGTTGGTAATAGAAAACCTCACTTTTACATTAGTATCAAAGTCCTAAATAGAAAAAACCCTATCAAGAGTAATAAGCCACTACTCAACTACATAATCCCATTAAAAGGTTTGACCTTAGACCTCTAAAGGTCCTTCTTTTAAGCAACTACAACAAATCTTTGTCGATCCCTCTGAGGGCTCCTAGACCTAGGTCTATGCTCATTCCCTGCCTGATGTTCTCCATCATGACCATGAAGAGGAGGTAGGAAATCCATTATGGTCTTCATCATTTTCCTTAGGTCAACCTCCTTTGAGTCAACCTACTTTTCTCTATGGTTCTCATCCTAATGCTCACTGACATGCTCTCCCCTATCCTCTTCTTGATTAAGGCCTTTTTGGATAGACTTATGTACATTGATGTTTTTTCCTTGTCCATAGCCTTTACCATAGACAAGGCTATGGCCTCTAATAGAAGATCACATCCCAAATACCATCCTACAATAATAACCAAGATATAAGATGCTATAATAACCATAAAACATACTACTATTAAGCATACATAAAAGACACATGTTTTGAAAACAATATAAGTTCAATTTTCAATTTTTCCTAATTTTAGGTTTAAGTATATTTTAATTTTGAAGTTTAAGTGTTCAAGTTTGACAATATACAACTAATAGTTTAATTTTTGTTTCAGTTCAACTAGTTATGGTTTTTAGTTTCTAATAGATATACATAACAGTTTAAATTTCATTTTTATTTCAACTAGTTAACAACTAGTGGTGTTCCAATATGCCCAGAGCTCCCAATATAGAACTCAAGCTTTGATACCAGATGTAATGCTCTGCCAAGGGATCCAAAAGAACTAACCTAAAGTTTAACTAAATTTTCCAAACATTTTTTTTTTTAAAGAATAACATGTACAACAATCATAAAGTAGCCGAAGCAACAACATACAATCATACATAAGCAAACATAATAGATTACATTCCTTAAGGATTCTAAAATGTTGAGTCACATTTAAATTTAAATAATACTAAGTCCAATAAATAACATATTCACATAAAAGAATATCTATAAGTCCAAGTCCATTTAAATAATATACATTTGTTCTAAATGCCACATGGCAATAAATTTGAAATGCACAATCATCCATTGTACATGTCATAGAGTATGAAAGGCTGAAATAATATAAAAATAGATTACATCATCCCTTTCGGATCCATGAAACAAGTACAATACAATAATTAAAATCATCCATCATATAGATATAACCATCCATCATAATACACAAATATAGAGGGTAAAATTACAAAGCTATGTCACCATTCAGGCTAACTTATCAGAACGACTAAATGTGAGTATTTCTATCTAAAACTCAATTTTGTTCAACATATGATCTTGATAATTTTATTCTACCTAAGTTATATATGGTCTCACACTTTTCCAATTGGAAATGTATATTAAATGCATGATTTATACTAGTTAGTATCCAATTACTAAAGAAATACAATTATTTTAGAAAAATAACATTTCAATAACTCTTACTATTTTTTATGATGGTTTTTTAATAAAATATAAACACCATTTTATGGAACTCAAAGTTAAGAATGTTCATATATAGATTTCATAGTGTTTCAATTTGATTTAGTATTTTGTAACTAAAAAATTCTACAAGTACACATTTTAACACTCAAGAAGATGTCAATTTTGAGAAAGAAAAAAATATTAAATCAAATCAATAAACATTAAAAATTATATGATGTTCTAGAGGAGAGAGTCCTCTTTCAAAATCTATAAGTTTTCTTTTAGTTGGAATAGAATTGTTTTGAAAAATGTGGTGCGAGATGAAAATTATCGATTTGAATAAGTTGAAGTTTGAATCATCATAAAAGAGAAAACATAGGTCTAAAGCCATATTTTATTTTTTATTGTTCTAGCTACATATGTTATCTATAACATAATATAAGATCAAAGGGAAATAAGTTTATTTCCATTTAGTTTTGTGGTGGGAACTAGACCCCTGATTTTTCAGCATTTTTCAGCAACTAAAATGTCATCATTAAGAAATAGGAAAATATATCATTTCTTATTCCAAATAATTATTAAAAATTATAATCGTAAACTTCATCCATTTCTACTAATTTTACTACTTTACTTTATTTTCAAATTCTAAATAATAATACCATGTACAATTATACTTTTGTTAGTCTTTTCCTTTGTGACATAGGTTTGTGCTTTTACCTAGAATGAAAGGAAATATAGAACAAGAAAATCTAGCCATGACATCAATAGATGAATCTCAATGGTAAAAGTAAAAAGCGCTACCACCTGACCTTGTGGTAACCCAAAAAGATCTGCTCCCACTGCGTTGAATAGATAGTATCAAGTCCCAAATAGGATATCAATCCCAAAAATCAAAAGTAATATCTATGTCAAGGAAATCCCTAAAAGTAATCTTACTCAAAGGTTCCAAGATAATACAACATCTAGACCCAAAGGCAAACAAAGACATGTAGGGAATCTACTATGAAATCGGGCAAGTGTCATCACACAAATCAACTCTAGAGTTACCCTAGCAGTCTAACTTGACCCCGTCCCCCTAGTGACTCTATGTGGCACTAGATATCCTTTCATACTGACAAGGCACACTAACGATGCATGGTGGAAAACAAGCATCCTCTCTACTCCCATCCTAGTCTATACTAGCACTCGAGTCATGGGAGAGGAAAAACAAAGACTCTTATTAGGTTCATTTTACTCTCATTTAGTGTAGTGTTTTCACTTATTAAATAACCTACAATGGGTTACCTTAGCAACCACTTTGGGCTATTGCCTCCATTGCAAGCCACTTCCCAACATTAGATATAGATAACCTACCCTAAGCTCATAAAAGTACAAATCAAAGAATCATAGTTTTCACCTTAGTCCTATACAAGTGACTAGAAAGCATCAAAAGAAAATTCACAGTAACATCTCAGTCTTTTACAAGAAACTGGAAAGCATCCAAAAATAATTGATCGAAGACTCAAAGGTTAAGTCAAATATGTCATTCTATTTATTTCAGTTTCACACAAGATCACTAAAAAGTGAATACAAACAATAGATCCAAACTCATCATAGAGCATACCAGGCACATTACCATGGGTGAGTTTAAAAAGATCAAGATCAAATCATCATAATATCATTGAAACAAAACTCTTGAGCCTCTGGTAAATGTCCTAAGACTATTCAACACTCTATTCAACCCATACCCCAAACATAAGACAACATACAGATAACATTGTAGTTTCATAGTTTGGTTTGATTTTGAAAACATATAGCTTGATATAATAGTAAGGTTAAGTTTTCATTTTAATGAAAGTTTTCGAGTACATAAGATTTACATTTTAACCCTTACTATTTAACCCATTTGTTGTATTTGAACAAAGTGCACAATTACTCTTATCTTATGAAATTTTAAACTTCACAAGTAAATATCATAAGATGATTTTAAAATATTTATCTCCAATAAATTATTATTATTATTATAATTGTCCATTAACAAATATCACTATGATTTTATTTCCAATCAAAATTATTAAATAATTATATAAAAGCAATAACTTAAATATTATTAGATAATTATTTATTATTAATTAGTAAATTAATTAAACTAAAATAAATTATATTAAATTAAAAATTATTTATAACAAACTATATTAATTTAAAAAATTATGTAATTAATAATTAATAATTTTATTAATAATTAAAATTAATAAAATTATTAATAATTAACAATTAAAATTTCAATAAGATAAAAAATATAATAATTTTTTTTTTAAATGACATTTATTAAAACCACACCTATGACTTTTAATATAAGTCGTAGTAGGGTCCACTACCATGAAAGCTCTACTATTGTGATAGTAGAGTACTAGCATGGTAGTACCTCTACTGGCATGACAGTAGGGCCTGCCATGCTACTCTTTTAAGAAGGTCGTCGCTAGGATAGGGGAAAGGGAGGTGGGGGTTTGGTGGCCCCGCCTCCTTCCCAATTTATTTATTATAAATATATATATATATATATATATATATATATATATATATATATATATATATATATATATATATATATATATATATATATATATATATATATATATATATATATATATATATATATATATATATAACAAACAAAATAGCCCTCTCCCCCTCCCCCCTCCCAATATTATTTTTCTATAAAGATTTTTTTATTTATAAACGTTGCAAATATAGCCTCATACGGAAACCTAGATAAACTAGTCAATTTTTCACTCTAAATTTAATTTCTTTTCAAAACTAACTCTGAATAAATAATGATTATTTAGTTAATAGAATGAGAGTTTCCTAAATTTCAATCCTTACATATAGATGAATTTGATATGAATACCAATAATTTCAAAATGAAATATTGAAAGATTCATCACAATGAAATTTGGAAAAACAATTCAACCAGCATGATGAAGACAAGAAATTTGAAGAAACATAATTCATTGGGTGAATAAAATATGAGACTCTAACTAGTTCTGATGCTAATATGCAACCACCCAAAGATTGTGAGAGAATTCTCTTCTTTCAAAACCTTCTCTCTGAAAATCCCTTCTCGAAAAATCCCAGTCCTTGCAAAATGAACTCCCAATCTCTGATATGGAGTTCTCCACTAAATTAGGGGCATTGATTATGTGATCACATGAGGGAACTCATTGATCACAATCCTTTAACTCTTTATTTACTTTTTTGAATATTCATGCATACTTTATGCAAATTAAAATATGTTTAATAAATTAATTTCTCTTTCACTTTTTAATTTATTTTCGAAGTTTTTTTTAATAAAATATTTATTAACTTAAGTAATAATAATATTTAGCATTTAGGAGAAAAATGGTGAGCGGGAGTGGGAGTGGTGAGAGTTAAGGAGAAAATAGGATTTTGAATCCCCTTGTACCTAGAAAATAGTCTGGGAGTCTCCCTATCAAATCTGGGGATGCAGATGATGGCAAGTTCCTAGTAGATGCAGGGAGGTGGGGGGGTGGGGCACCAAATAGAATAAAAAATGGTCTAGCTTGTTTGGGATTCGACCAATAAGAAAATCTTCTTTTTTGTCAGTTAAAGACATTTCAACAAAGGAGAAAAGTAAGTTTTCTAATGAGATTCCTAATCAGATTATTGATAGAAACATCTCTTGTATGTAGTCTACTCTGGTTGGGTGTTTCATTGGTGCATGACCTAATATTGAAGATGTGCTGGATTTTGTGCAGAGAAAATGGTGTTTGAAGGGTCAAGTGGATATTGCTACTATGGCTAAAGGTTGTCTTTCTTTTTGTTTCTCTTGTGATGAGGATAAGAGAGATATTTTGCGTAGTATTCCTTGGGTTATGTGGAAGCATACCATGCTTTTACAAAAATGCCCCCCCAATCTTTACTCCTTGGATGATTTAGCTATTCAAGCTCCTGTATGGATGAAACTTCATGGTCTCCCTCATGAGTTCTGGATGGAAGATGTTTTCAAAGGCATAGCCAACTCCTTCAGGGAACTTCTCTCTTTAGATCTAGTGACAGTTTCTAGGAGGAGATTGAACTTTGCCAGGTTTTGTGTTGGAGTATCCCTTGGGATAGACCTCCTAGAAACTTTTTCTCTAAAATCTAAACTTGGGGTTTGGGACCAGAGGATTGAATATGAATCTATCCCTTTTGCATTCTTCCATTGCAAGAAAGTGGGTCACTAGGCTAAGAAATGTCCTTTATTGAAAGGAAAAGCTAAAAAGAATGCTAAGAAGAGTAAGAAAATTTGGGTCAAAAAAGCCCAACCTAAAGAGACAGTGGCAGAAGTCGAGGGGCTTGTTCCTCCCAAGGACCTTTCCAATTTGGATAATAGTTGTTCTTCAGTGAGGAAAAATAAAGATCTATCTAAAGAGTCTGTTGTGGTGACAGTTGAGGTGCTTTCTCCTACTAAGAACCAAGCTCATTTGGAAATCTCCAAGGAAGGTCATAAGGAAGTTGTGGGGCCTGTTCCTTCAAAAGACTTTGCTCATTTGGATAGAAGAAGCACTTTAGTAGGGTAAAAGAATGTTCTATCTATAAAGGTTGTTGTGGCAACTACTGAGGTGTCTTCTCCTACTAAGAACCAAGCTCATAAGGAAATTTCTAGCAATCCAGAGGTTGTAGTGGGTACGACTGGTATGGATGTTGTTTCCCACCAAGATACCCTAGTGTTGCATGATATTTCAAAGGAGAATGGGGAGATATCTAACTTGAGAAATCAAGATGGGGAGGATATTGTTTTGTTAGGTCCATCAAAGGATCTTATTTTATCCTTACCTTTGACTATGATGGCTGATTTGGCTACCCCTTCCCTAGATCCTCTAGAGGTTCTAGATTTGGAGATTCCTTTTATAGAGGATAGGATTAAGGTTTTTGATGGTTCCCACAAGGAGACTTTACCCTAGGGGCTGTTGTGAAGGATAATTCCTTTATGAGTGGAATGGTTGAGGACATTCTGACTATATCCCATGTTGAGGAAGTAGCTAAGAAAAAGGATAGTTCTGGGACTAGTGGGACAATAGGAGGGAAGAAATCTAGAGGTATAAGGATTAAAGATGGAGTGAACTTTACCCCAGTGAATAACAACAAGAAGGTAGCCAAAGTTGATTCCAAGCCTTCTAAGGGTAAGTTTGGTCTATCTAAGAATGGTAGTGCTGCCATCAAGAATGGTGATGTTGGGTCTTCGCCATCTTCTACTGGTAGACCTTCTAATCAGCATAAAAGAATAGCTAAGGCTATTAAGAGCATTGGCGATGGTTGTCAGAGAATTGCCCTCAATTCAAAACATTTTTTTAAACTATGAAGATCATACTGTGGAATATTCAAGGGTTAAATAGTCCTCACAAAAATGATATTTAAAAAAATATGATTAGGGATAATAGACCTGATATTTTTGTTATCCAGGAAACTAAGATGCTAAAAGATAAGGTAGAACACCTTTCTTTCTTTAAGGGAGGAAATATTTTTGGAAGCAACTCTAATGGTGCTTCAAGTGGCTTGGTAGTGTTCTGGATTAACAAATAGATTCAAGGGGAACTCATTTATCAAAGTAGAAATATGATGAATGTGCATTTTGTTAATTCTAATGATAATTTTAGTTGGATTCTCACTAATTTTTACACCCCTAATACTAAATGGGGGAGGAAAGGTCTATGGGAAGAAATTTCTAAACAAAGAAAACTTTTTGCTAAGGATAAGTGGTTGGTGATAGGGGATTTTAATACCCCCCAAAGAAATTTGTAAAAAGGGAGGTAAGCAGTCCATTTTGGACAACAGATTAGATTTTATGCACTTTATTGACTCCCATATGCTTCATGATCTTGATTTACATGGGGTTGAGTACACATGGGTGAATAGAAGAGCTGGTAAGGATCTTATTCAAGTTAGATTGGATCGGGCCCTTATCAGCAATGAATGGATTTTGAAGTTTAAAGGCTCTCTTATTGCTTAGGTTCGGGTGGGCTCTAATTACTTTCCAATTTTCTTTTCTGATGACCCTTTTAGTTTAAAAAATAATTTCCCTTTCATATTTGAAAAAATGTGGACCCTTCATCCTAATTTGTTGAGGGTATAGTTATGTTTAGAGTGGTGGCCAAACTGAAAAACATCAAGAAATACATTAAAATCTGGAATAAAACTACTTTTGGTAATATTTTTTAGAACAAAACCAAGATATTGGAGGAGCTTAAAGATATTCAAAATAAGATTCAAGCTGATGGTTTCTAGGGAAGAGGAGAGCAATAAACTGGTTGAACTTCATGATCTCATTTCTAAGGAGGAGACCTTTTGGAGACAACATTCCCAAAAAGTTTTTTTAAAGAAGGTGACAAAAACACCAAGTTCTTTCATATGACTACCTTGAAGCATAGGATGGCTAATAGAATATCCAAACTCATGACGAATGATGGTATGACTAATAATGAAGATGTCATTAAAAGGGAGGCCATGGTGTTCTTTGGTAGCTTGTTGGAGTGTGACCCAAACCTAAATATGGCGAAGCAACAAATGTTCTTGGGCAATATTCCTTCCTACATTTTTGAAGCTCAGAACTTAGTCTTTACTTCCATTCCCTCTTCAAATGAGATTTGTAAGGCTATTTTTTCTTTTGAGGGTGATAAGGTCCCTGGGCCTGATGGTTTTCCCCTCTTGTTGTTTCATAAATATTGGCATATCATTGGTCTTGATGTTTGTAATGGTGTTAAGGAATTTTTTGGTTCAAGAAACATCCTTAGAGAATTAAATGGGACCTTCATTCCCTTATTCCTAAGAAGCTAGGTGTTGATAGTTTGGATCAGTTTAGGCCTATCAGTTTATGCAATTCTTATAATAAGATTGTTTTCAAAGTTCTAACTCTCAAAATTCTCTCCATTCTTCCAGCTATTATTTCTAGTCAACAAAATGGCTTTGTTCTTGGCAGGCAGATCTTGGATTCCATAATTACGGTTCATGAAAACATCCATTCTCTTATGGTGTCTAAGAAGGAAGGGTTTATGCTTAAGCTTGATCTCTCTAAAGTGTATGATAGAGTTGACTGGAACTTCCTCCTTAGGTGTTTGGAAGCTTTTGGCTTTAATAAGAGATTCAAGGATATTATCTTTATGCTTATCTCTTTGGCTTCTATTTTTGTTTTGGTTAATGGTTCCCCTTCCTCCTTTTTTAAGGCTTCTAGGGGCCTTAGACAAGGAGACCCAATCTCTCCTATTCTTTTTATTAACCTAGCTGAGTTCTTGGGAAGATTAAATTAATAATATGGTTGTTAAAGGAGACTTTTTTGGTCTTAGCCCTTCCTCCTCTGCTTTAGTGTTCTCGCATTAGCAATTTGTGGATGATTCTATTGTCATGGGGGAGGCCTCAATGAGAAATTCTAGGAATATTAAGAAGGCTTTGACTAACTATGGGGATGCTTCTAGCCAAACCATTAAATAGAATAAAAGTGTGATTTATTTTATTAAGGTTAGTAAGGCTAGACAATTAAAGATTAAAAGAATTATTGGGTGTGAAAGTGGATCCTTTCCTGAAACTTATTTGGGGCTACCTTTGGGTTTAACTCCCCCCAATAATTTTTGGAACTCTTTGATTGACAAGATTCACTTGAAACTTGCTAGCTGGAAGGGATCCCTCCTTAGTCAGGCTAGGAAGGTCATTGTTTTGAAATCTCTCCTCCAAAGTGTGTCGCTCTATGCTTTGAGTGTCTTTAAAATCCCAAGAAAGTTTGCACTTGCTATTGAGAAAATACAAAAAAATTTCTTGTGGATAGGTATAGAGACTAAAAAGAGACTTCCTCTTATTGCCTAAGAGAATGTTTGCATTCCCAAGGGGAAGGGAGGGCTTGGGCTTCAGAGGATTTCTTTTATGAATGAACTTTTATTGGCTAAACTTCTTTGGAGATGGAATAAGAAAGAGGGAGAATGGAGGAATATTTGGGATTATAAATATAATTGGAATAACTTATATTCTCAGCATTTCCTTCTTTTTGATTTTGATCAAGGGGGATCTCAGATTTGGAAGAATGCTTAGAAATTTAAACACATTTTAAGGAAAGGAGTCAAATGGAAGGCTAGAAATGGTTTGAAGATACTTTTTTGGGAAGATATTTGGATTTTGGATTACCCCCTCTGTGAGGATCCAAGATGGAATGGGTTTATGGAGTAGTGCAAGACTCAGTTTGGTACTTTGGTTAGTGATTACTAAAAGAATGACTCATGGGTGAATCTTCTTAGCATGGATTTGAATCTTGCTGAGCTTGCTAAATGCTTGAATGCTTATTTTCTAAACCATGAAGATGATGTTTTGATTTGGAAAAAGTATCGTAGTGGTGTGTACTCTACTTCGTCATCTTTTGCTAATTATTTTGAAGATTATGAGATTCCCTGCTAGGCAATGGCTTGGGTAAAAGTTATGACTCCTAAAATTAATATCTTTTTTTGGATCCTTTTGCAAAACAAAATGTTAACCCTTGATAATCTCAAGAAGAGAGGATTCTTCATTCTTAACCAGTGTGTTCTTTGTAAGAATGATGAGGAGTTGGTGGATCATTTGATGCTCCATTGCCCCTTTACTACTGAGGTTTGGGATAAAATTTGGGACTTAATGAATATGGATTGGGTCCTTCATGCTACTATCCAGTTGTTCTTTTTGTCTTGGAAAGCTCCTTCTAAGAACCCTTTGATTATTAAATTGTGGGATTTTATACTTCCTTATCTTTGTTGGGGGGTCTGGAAAGAATGTAATGATAGGATCTTCAAAGGAGTGGAATCCAACTCTATTTAGGTTTTCCATAAAATCAAGGTCCTTCTGCATGAAAATATTAAAATTTGTGGTAAGGGACAACAACCTTCTAATGATTCGGATGTGGAAATGATGAATAATTGGAATATAAGGAGCCTGATTCTAGATACAAAGGATCCTAACCCAAGGGAAAGTGGTAGATGGGATTGTCCTCCGACTAATTGGTTTAAGTTGAACTTTGATGGGGCCTTGAAAGGGAACTCAGGCACTACTGGCTGTGGAGTGGTGATTAGGAATTCTAATGGTGATTTTGTTGGTGGTATGGATATACCTTTGAGGTGGCAAACCAATCACATTGTGGAAGCTTCGGTTTCTCTTTATGGTCTTATGTATGCCAAAGACTTGAATCTAGTAAATATTTGGATTGAAGGTGATTCCCTCAACATTATATATTGCTTAAAGAAGATATACCCACCATCATGGAAAATTAGTAACATTATATCTAAGGTTGGGGATATTATTAATTCATTTCAAAATTGCATTATTTCCCATAATTATAGGGAAGCAAATGGCTTAGTTGATTAGGCTTCCAATGTGGCATGTTATAATGATCAAAAAATCATATGGGATTCATATGCCACTTTACCTATTGATGGCCATGAGTTTGTCAAGCATGACAAATAGAAATCCCAACAAACATCTTTTAATAATGATGATGTCAGATAATTATGATTTTTACCTCTTTGTAGTGAAGTGGGCAAATATTTTTGGAAATGCGGGTAGCTTGCACGGATTATGGGTTACTTCTTTCTATCAGTGTTTAGGTTGCGGTGATTGCAGGGTGATTGGGGTTCTTCAGTGAGAGGAAACAAGAGCTTCATTTTGTAGAGAGTTTGGGGTTTCTTAGTTAGAGTTAGGGTGTTTGTTGCAAAGATTATGGGGGAAAGTGGAAATGGGTTGAACCACCTAGTTGTGCAGAATGGAAGAATAAACCAGAGGTTTGGGATATCCTCAGGCGTGGCAATTTTACTAGCTACATGGAGAGACTTAAAGGAAATAATCTTGCTATCATGCACCAATTTGTAAAATCCTAGAAGGATGGCTCAATTTTGGTCAAGAATCATAAGATGGAGGTTATGGTTGAGACCATTGCGGAGGCTACTAGGTTCGATTTGGATGGGATGAATTTCTACAGGGAAAGGAAGATATTATACAAGGCAATTGATGATTTTGTTGAGACCAAACAGGAAAGAAACCGTCTGGTTAAGATAGGTACTTCTTACTTTAACTCGACTTCTATGTCTCGTCCATGGCAGTTTATTTTCTTTGTCATTATGAAATATTTAACTTTGGATGGTAGATATACCAAATTGTATGGTTATCACTTTGTGATTACAAACCATTTTCAAGATAATATTAAGGTAAATTTTCCTTCCTACCTGTTGCAATCTCTTGCCATTTCTACTTAAGCCATTTAGCATGACCCAACTGGGGAACATGTATGCCATGAAGGGCTTATGGTTTGATCATTAATGTGCTCAAATCTTAAAAAATCTAGAAACTAAGGAATTTTAAAGTGGAAGATCAAGATATTGAAGGGAGTATTCAAGGAAAAGGCTATGACTTTGATACACAAGATGAGGCTAAATGAGGTCTGGCTAGCCCTAAAATTGGTTCTAATGGAAACAACAAGAAAAAGAAGAAGAATACTAAGAAGAAGCATTCTAACTAGGAGAGGGAAAGTGATTTTGTTGAAGAAATTGTTCATGAGCACATCAAAAACAAGGGAGGCAATAGAGGTAAAGGTAAGGGTTGTCTAGATGAGAGAATGTCTATGTATTCTAATGATGACCCTTTGGCTCAACCCCTGGAGAGGAAAAGGAAGCTTGAGTGGTGTCAGGTCAATAAAAATGCTAAGAAAGTTAAAAATGATTTTGATGCTGATATTGATGAGTAGGGATCTAAATCTGAAGGAGTTAATAGTGGGTTAGGGTTTTCTAAAGGTATGTTTGGCAACTCGGGCTCTATTTGGAAGGACATTAGCATCTTAAAGCATAAAATGTTTCTGCTAAACAAGGAAATGGAACAATTTTCCAAAATGGATAGAGGGGAAAGAACCTTAGGATAACATATTGACAAGCTCTCAGAGGTCATAGTAAATGCTGAAGAAGTTAAAAATTTGATGCATAAGATATTAGTAGTGTCTAGGGGAAGGTGTCAAAACTTGAGTCCAGACTGGGCAACATGGACAAACAACTTAAGAAAATGGTGGAAAATGTTTCTACCTTCCTAAAGAAGAATGAGGTAGGTAAAGACCAAGATTCTCCATTGGGGGCTGATTCTCAAGGACCAAGTATGCGTACTTGGGCCCATTCAAAGAAGATTGAGGAAACCAGTAGGAAAGACAAGGTCAAAGTTGCTACTAAAACCATGCATTCTCTAGTGGACCAGGCTGTGAATCTGATCAATACTCCTTAGCTGGTCGGTTGCTATTCCTTTGCTAGACTTTTGCTATTTTTTCCAGAATTATCCTCTGTGACCTCTTTTTGTTGTTTGAGGTTTGTTTCATGCTTGGTCTTGGTTTCTTTTCTTTGTAGTTCTTTTCTCTTGCTTGTTTCTAGAACTCTATTATTGTATAGGTTTCGGGTCCTTTAAAACCTGCTTTTACTTAATCAAAATATTTAGCATTTAGGCAAGAGCCTACAACGCATTAGTAAATTATGAGCCTCTCATCAGGGAGGTCTTGGGTTCGAATCTACTCATGATTAACACATAATAATAATTAATCTTAATAATAATAATAATAAATAACCTAGGCTTCGGTTGTTTACCTATCCAAAAAAATAAATTAAAAAATTAGCATTTATTTAAAAATGATCTCCTAAATATATTATTATTAAATTAAATAAATATTATTACACTCTAAAATTATACTATAAATTTCCCTTTAAATTTAATTCTTTTCATTTAATTGATTTTCTAATTAATTAAATATAATTAAATATTGAAATTATCTTAATAATTTTTCATTAAATTAAATCATTAATTAATCTTTTAATTTGACTTAATTAATAGAAAATATATATCAAAGACCTACAAGACAAAATATAAAAACCCATCATAAAATACCACATACAAGATCAAACTGAAGGGTTATAATCAAGAATTTGCATCATATGATGAATTTAGAAGGGTATCATCTCAGATACTTGTCCTAATTTTCTAGGATAACTAGTTTTAAAGGTTAGGATTTGGACTCAAGAATTCATCTCCCCTCTCTTACCATTGAAATATTGTGATAGGGTATGCTCATCTTGGCAATTTAGGGAAGTCGATACTTGGTACCTACAATTTGCATAAAATACATGCATCTACAAACACATATATTATAAACTAAATAGGCAATGGCTAGAAGTGGTGCATCGTGTAGATCCTGATTAGTAGGTGACTGTGACTCCCTTCCTTAACCACATTAGAAACATCATACATAAAGAAAACATACACACACACCATACACATGCAGGATGGGGTAAGTATCCATAAGACAACACATATAAATAATCCATCTAACTAATCATCATCAAATAACTAAAATCACTGTAAATAATCATCATCAAGGTATAATCATACATGCATGAAATAACTAGTACCAAAGTAGTCTCATCATATAATCAACTAAGTATGAAAACAATATCTAATAATCTAAAAAAATAGTGCTAATAATCATCAAGCATAAACATAAAGTGACCTAAAAGAGTTTCACAGTAATAACTAAATGTAAACTAGGGAAGGTACAACAGGAAGATGATCAGTTCATTGTGGAACAAAATATCTTGTATACACTCCTAAGAAGAGGAATAGGAAAGGGAAAAGAATTGTTGATATGTTGTTCATAGGATGTAAGAAGTTTGCTGATAGAGAAATTGAGTACTAAGTTGTTGAGAAAAATAATAATGAATCAGGAGAAGAAAATTCATTTCATAATTTTAGTTCATCCATTAATCAAGACCAACCTTGAAGTCATCAAGTAGATGATGAAGCTAATGAGGAAGGAGATGATGAAGATGAAATTAATGAAGACTTGTAAAATCTCACAATAGCTCCCCAAATTTTCCTATCTCCAATAAAAGAACCAAAAGCTTTAAGGAATGATTCAAGTGAATTATTGGAAAGAGAAAGTATCAATAAGGATGCATCATCAATCCAAAACAAATAAGAGAAAAGGTAATAAAGGAAAAAGGTGAGTCCTCTAAATATACTCCTCCTCATAAGAATGAAAATACATCGTTCAATACTATACATAAGAATCCTTTGTATAATAAGAGTGGAAAGATAAGTTATGTCCCTAATAAAAAATAAGAATCAAAGGGATAGGACTAATGGTGATAGGAGAAAAGATCACACCAATAATCAAACCAATATGGTTAATAATCAAAAAAGACAAAACTATCACCACATAAATCATGGAGTAACGGCCCTAGTGGTTACTAAGAGATATAAACAACTAGAGTTCACCAGGATCTAGTAGGTTTCCCAAATCCTATATTAAATGATTTGAGGACAACTATACCCAAATTTTCTAGAGAAGAAAATCAATATGATGAAGCACATGTGATTAATTTAAAGAGCATTTTTGAAGAATTTGAAGAGCATAATGAAGATGATTTTATGAAATTGTTTTTTCTAGACATTAACCAATGACATTTTTGAATGGTATAGAGGACTCCTTGATAAATCTATACCAAGTTAGCAAGAATTTCTTGATTTATTTCTTGAGCAATTTGGGAATCATGCTGATATTTTTTTTCCTCACATGAATTAGCTGGCATCAAGAAAAATATCAATGAATCAGTATTTGAATTTAATAAAAGGTTTAGTAAATTTCTAAATAGAATACCCCAAGATATTAGACTTGTTGATTCATTCCTAATAAACTTGTACCTCATTACTTTTGGAAGTAAGACCCACTATGAGATAAGGTCCAATAGACCAAGCATATTACAAGAATATTTTAAAGTTGCAATGACAATTGAGAATGATAGAAAGTCTACAGGTAAGATTGGTAAAAGAGATGCCCAAGATTATTTTATCCTAAAAATCCTAAGCCAAATAAGGATAAAGATAAGATTGATAATTTTTTTGGTATGATCAAGGATAGATTCATGCCAAGTATAATAAGAATGAAGAATCAAGATCTAGCAAGAATAAAAAAACATATTTTAAGTCTGATAGATAGAGACTACAAGACATGCCTTATAATACATCTTGGAAAGATGGAAGACTGGTAAAGAACAATGAAACCCCTATTCCTTGAAACTGGTCCATGGTGTGAAGCATGTAAACTACCTCATATGATAGAACAATGTCTAGTAACAAGAAGTATATTGGACGAAGAAATTCATGCCCAAGACGATTAGAAAATAGTAAATACATTATTATCTAAACCTTTTTTGGGAGAAGATGACTCATGTGAAGAAGAATGCATTCTTGATGTTCATATAAATAGAATAAAGAAATAGTACATCCAATGACCTTTTTTTGATAATTATGAAAGGCATGTGACAAGGAAAAGGACTAAGAAAGAAAGAAGGGCTCATGCAGTTGCAGTAGTTGAGCAAGCAAGGAGTAATTATAGATTAAGAAATAGAACTATAAACCCAGATATAAGTAAGAAGACTGAGGTGTCCACTTAGCAAAAGAAGGACAAGGATAAAGTGATTACCCAGGATCAACAACAGACTGAACCCTAGGTAAATCATTCATTGGTTGCTAAGAAATTAGTAAGTAATAATCCATTCATTTCTAATATTTTTTCACAATTAAAAGTTTCAGTACCATTTTTAGAAATAGTTAAAATTCTTGAATATGGCAAAAGAAGTTTTTAAATTTTTGTCTCAAACTAATGAAGAAGGTTATACTAGTGTTGGTGAGACATTGGTTGTTTATCTAGGGATAAATATCAATTAAAATTCTCCACAAGTGAACCCTTTTTATCTAACTCTATTGATTAATAAGAAATTAGTAAGAAATTGCATGGTGGACTTGGGAGCAACTATGAATATAATGCTTACTGAAGTTATGAAGAAGTTAGGACTGAAAGTAGATATCCCTTATGGAAAGTGTTATTCTATGAACAAAAAATCAATACCTATAGTGGGAGTGATAAAAATGATGATTTTAGTTTCCCAACCTACCTTGATTTTAGATCAATATAGTTGGACTTGTCCTATGCACTATTACTATAAATGGTCAAAATATCAAAAGTGATAGGGAGCCAAGGTATGAATATCTTGTTGAGAACTTTTACCCTGATAATAGAGTAAATTTCTGCCAAATAGATATTGATAACATCCAAGTGAGTGTAAGTAAACTTGTTCAAGTTGTATAAGATAAAGTTTTGGTGTAGGAAGAAGATAATGAGATTTGGAAGATGCATTTTGATGGAGCAAGTAGTAAAGAGGGCAATTGATCTAGGGTCATCCTTACATCACCGTTAGGTAAAATATTTAGGTAATCCTTTTTATTGAACTTTTATTGCATAAATAATATTTTTGAATATGGGGCTTTGATTTTAGGATTAAATGTAGAGCTAAGTTTCATGAAATATAGTTTCTTTCATTGTTTGGTGACTTGGAAGTAATAATATATGAAATTGGAGATAAATTCAAGACAAAAATCTCAAGGTTGAAAAAGTATAAGAATTATGTGTGGGATTCACTTGAGTTCTTTGTTGCATTTTCAATTAATTAGATTGATAGAACATAAATTGTTTTGGCTGATATGATGGCTAATTTGACCATCAAATAAATTGTCATTAAATTGCAAGAAGTGGTTCAAGTTAAGATGAAAAATAGACCATTTGTCCCTGATAATTTCCATAATTGGAAAGTCTTCAGAGATGATCAATATTTATTGCAATTTTTGACATGAGAAAGAGTAAATCAAGATTTTAGTCTTAATTTCAAGTGTCTTGTTGAAAGTCAAGATAGAAAGGAAACTATTTTCGAGGAGGACATTATGTAGCTTAAGTCAAATAAGATAGCAAAAGGATTGGTAGTTCTAGAACACATATTTGATGATCATGAAAATCTCAAGAATCATACACTTATTTGTATACAAGAATATATTGAGAATGTTAATCTTGGAAATACCCATTCTCCTAGAGAGGTTTTTATTGGAAAGAATTTACCAGACAAAATAAGACCAGAATTAATTACTGTATTGAGGAAGTATAGACATATATTTTCATGGTCATATGATGACTTAAAAGCTTATAGGGAAGACTTTTTTCAACATAAAATACTTTTAAAACTAGATGCGAAACCATTCAAATAGAAGCAAAGACCAATAAACCTCATGTTAGCCCCCAAAATGAAAGATGAGCTAGTTATTTTGAGAGGTGATGGCATAACCAAAACTATTAGATATTCCACATGGGTTTCTAATTTGGTGCATGTCAAAAAAAAGAATGGAGACATAAGATTGTGTGTTTATTTCAGAAATTTGAATATATCATCATCAAAGGACAATTATGTTTTTCCAAATATGGAGGTTTTATTGCAAAAGGTTATGAGAAATGAACTACTACCTATGATAGATGATCTTTCTGGCTACAACCAAGTGAAAGTAAAAGAAAAATAGCAATATAAAACAACATTTACAACTCCATGGGGAAAATATGTCTATTCTAGAATGTCATTTGGGTTGACAAAATTTGGGGCAACTTTTCAAAGAGTGATGGATGAACATGCCTTTGGGGGACTCATTGGTTATATATTGGTGGTATACTAGGATGACCTTATTGCCATTCATAATAAAGGTTCCTAAAACTGTTATAGATATTTAGTCATTTTTTGGATGGATTAATTTTGTGAGGAGATCTGTCTCTAAATTTGCCAAAATTATTAAACCCATGTCCAAGATCTTGAAAAGATGGGAAAATTTGATTTGGGATGATGAAGCTTTACAAGAGTTTGCAAATATAAAGAAAGAAATCAAAGAGGCTCAAGTCCTTAAGGCAAAAGATTTCAAGAAAAATTTTCAAATATTTTCTTTTACATGATATCATACAATTGTTGCAATCATGCTTCAAAAAAATGAAGAAGGGTATGAACAATCGACTTCTTTCTTTAACAAGCATTTAAAAAGTTCAGAATTAAATTATGGCATCAATGAGAAGAAAGCATATGCATAGCATATGTTCCTAATGTTGCAATCAAAGATATTTTTAAGATGGATAGAAAATAATAGAAGAACATGTTGGTGGATTAATCAAATTCAAGAATTTAATATTAATATTCAAATAACAAACCTTGTAAGAGGTCTTGGATTAGCCAAACTCATGATTGATTCTAATTTAGAGGCAACACAGTTTAATCAAGTGGAAGAAGAAAAATATGAAATTGTATATGAGCAATGTTAGTATGCTAATAGAAACCAAATTTAAATAAAGCTTCTACAAACTAAACAAAATTCATAAACTTCAAGATAGACTAAGATGAGCTCTTAATTGAGAATATGAGCCATTAATGGACTCTCTCAATAAGAAGCTCTCTTGTTGAGTAGCTCTATCTAAATGGATAGGATGTATGCTCAATATGCTTCCAAAGGCTTCAATGGATGATTGTGGATTTTTGGTGTGGATAGATGGCTTTAGTATGGATTTGGCTCTCAAAATAGAATTATAACTTTACTTCATGGATTGTGTTATTTTGTAAAGGGGAAGGATCCAATTTATAGGCAAGAGGCTTGAGGGATTGAGGGCTAAGATGCAAGGATGGGAAAAAGCTTATGGAGGGCTCAGATTGCATGAGAGGAGAGCACATGGATTGTGCTTCCTTATAGCCAATCAAGGAGTGACACATGTCACATGCTGAGAGGATGGAAGAAAGGGGAAGGATGAGTCAACAAAGGAGGCTCAAAGGATAAAATCTTCATAAAGACCCTCATAATGACTTGTAAGAGCAATAAAAGGGCTTGTAAGAGTCATTTATGACCTAGTGGACTTCATAAAGTTTTATGGTTGAGATATTTTGAGGGTGATGAGAGAAAATTCGACTTGGACTTGATTAGGAGGGTTTTAAGCTTGCTTAGGCTTGTGGAAATGATTAGAGGATGGATTAGGATGGTTTAGGATTAGCTTAGGGATAGGCAAGTGGATGGCATTTAATGAGGGTGGGTGAAGGAAGAGATATTTGTTAACTTTGGCTTGGGTTAGTAAGTTTTAACCCATGTTTAGGGAATGTGACAAGGTTAGGAGGGGATTAGGATTAGGTTTAAAGACATCTTCTAGAAGAGTCTAGATTTTGGATGAGGATAAAGACTTTCTAGAATAGTCTAGAATTTCCTAGGATGAGGGTGAAGACTTTCTAGAAGAGTTTAGAACTTCTTAGGGTGAGGATAAATTAGATTTTTAGGAAATAAATAAAGTTTTATTTATTTCAAGGGTTTGGGTTGAGGAGATATTTATTAAAACTTTTTTAATAAACATGAGGATTAATATTTAATTTTAATTAAATATTTTGAGTTGGGGTCAGGGGTAGGAAATGATGAGATTAGCCTTTAATCAAAATTAAAGAAGGATTAGAAGATTTTGGAAGAGGTTAGTGGTCATAAGGAAATTGGCCAAGTTTTGGGCAAAAAATAAATTTTTTATTTATTTTAGGATTTTTGGTCAATTTATTAATTAAATAATTAATAAATAAGAAAATAATGTTTAAATAAGATTTAAACATTTTTGGGAGGGATTCCTTAATTAAATATTTTTAATTAAGATAAAGGGATTTAATGGCATAAAAATTAATTAATTAATTAATAAATGATGATGTCATCAGGACTTTTTCAAAAAATAAAAAATACTTTATTTTCTAAAGGTTTTTAGGTGTCTACATTTTGCCCCTCTTTGATGTGATGCCGCAAGTGGCATGGCATCAAAGATAAGAAAATAAGATGCCCAAGGCTAGAGCAGAAGAGGAGAGAATGGACTGCAAGATGCCCCCTCAAGAAGGCGGCGGGGAGAGAAAGCGAGGCTCGATGACTTCTGGAAAAGTACAAGAATTTGAGATGAGCAAGAAGACTTAGATTGGCTTAAGAGAAGAGGTTTAGTTAACTCAAATTCTCACTATGGGAGAATGATAAAGGAGAATCAGAGGCACAAGAGGAAGCAAGCTTAAGATCTCAGGGATTACAGAGGATGAAGGAGCGGAGTGCTATAAAAGGAATCCAGGATAGGGAGATGGATGAGGGGATCAAAAAGCTGATGCAACAGGATTTCAAAGAGTCAGATTGGCGGAAGATGGGTTTCGGAGATCCCTAGAACTAGGATTGTGGATCTCGAAAGATGAGGCTTGGTGGATTGATTTGGATTGGTGGATCCCTAAGACTAGGATTGTGGATCCCTAAAGCTAAAGGTGAGGAGTGATTCAAAGAGATACTGATGCATAAGTTGGGGTAGGATAGACGAATGCTAGATATGGATGGGGGATAATGGAGATGAAGGAAAACCATTGAAGCTTTTTGAGCGGGGGGGATACTTCAAAGAGAAGTACCACCATGTAGTTGAGCACTAGATTTGTTATAGGACTATTGGTTAATTGCCAAGGTTACCAAGAACATCAAGGCCTTTTCACCAACTATCTAGAGGACTGACGAACTGACTCAAAACAAACACGCAAGGATTGCCCCGGTATCACACATGAATCCTAAAGGAAGCAGTGTGGAAATGACACTGGGTAACCCACAATCAAAAAAGAAAACAAGCAAAAGACATGATCAAGACCTTACGCTCTGATTGCCCCATTCACAGTATACCATGATATGGAAGATCGTGGTAACCTTGAGGAGGGAACAAGGAGATTGCTTGGAAAAGATATTTCAAGACCCAATAGGGAAGAGTCCAAATCAAAAGAAAGCAAAAATCCAAGAGATAACCGTTTGCCAACGAGATGGGTAGGACAAGGTACTAACGGACCAAGATCAGACATGAGGAAAGCTATATCCTGCAAGGACCTATCGGAGAGCACCTAAGCTAGTGGATTTGGATGAGTGATGCGTCTGGCAAGCTGAACTAAGAAAGATAACACTTTGGTGACAGGAAATCTAGCTAAAGGATGCAGTGGAATAGCTAACCAAGATGCACGATGGGTGCAAGATGCTGATCAAGGATGAACTGACATGAACGCTGGATAGATACAATGGTACTAAGCTAAAGAGGATGTACAAGCTGACGGACCAAGATATTTACAAGCTGAAGCTGACCAAGATAGTTACAAGCAGGCAAAAGCTCAGGATGATAGGATAGCGAGATGGTTCGATGTTGTGCAAGATGCGAAAGCTACGGTTGGGGTGATAGCGAAAGATATGGATTTGGCAATATGCATCCAATGATGATGAGAGATTTTGTGACCAAGGATAGCTAGAGGAGCAGGATGAGATGGCTGGATAGGATGGTAGATAGCTAGGATTATGATGGATATAAAGAGATGACATTGGGTTTGCATGAGGATAGCCTAGAGCTAGATACCAATGACAAGGGAGGATGGACAAGACAAGATCTCCAAGGAATATAGTGCCCCCAATCAGAAGATAACATGCGGAAGGAGGTCTTATGATGGATGTGATAGGATTGAAGCTAGGATGGAAAAAGATGAAGGGGCTAGGGAGATGGATGATAGCTGAGATGATTGGCTGAATCTGCATAAGATTAGTGGATGGTGTGAGATGGAAGCTAGAGGATGGAGGATAGGTGGATAGATTGGAAGATGGAGGTGGATGTCAAGAGATGACCAAAAGCATGAGGGTGATAGGCTAAGTTGGGGATGGCGAGATTATGCATGACGCTTGTTTGCCAAGTTTTCATCATGGTACTTGTCCAAGGCGCTTGAATTGCCAAGTTTTCACCAGTGGACGCTTTATTTTTCTTTTCTTTTTTGACTTTTTGACTTTGGACTTAGCTGGAATGATTTTGGCTTTCTTCAGCTATTTTGGCTTTTTTGGGATTTTTCACTGGCTGTTGGAATGTTCAATTTTGTTGTTAGCTATTGGTACACCAGATGTGTGATTTATGCAATAGATCGGATTAGATGGGATTGATGGTAGGAGATGGAGGGATGAAAATGTTGGAAAGGAGCATGAGATGGGGATGCTTGCAAGAGCAACATTGGCACATGTTGGAACGGGTGTGAAAAGAGCATATGGGGGATAGATGGTAGATGCGGGCGTGATGGAGGATTTGTGGAAGCGTGCTTGGGGATATAGGCACCCAAGATGGAGTTAGGAGATGGGGGACATGAGTTACTAGATGGGGGATTAGCAATGGTGGATGCCATTATGCATTGGGTTTCAACTTTTTTCTTGGGGATCCACATGGTTTTGGATTTTCTTTTCATAGGCTTTTGCATTGTTTTGCATTCTTTGATTGGATTTTGCCTTTTTGGAGTATGTCTTTTAGAATAGACATATGATTGCCTAGGATGTGGATTTTTAGCTTTATGCATTTTGAAGTTGGCACTTACATTGTTGTGGTAAGCTTTGGGAAGATGGTTAGGAGAAGCTTTATGAGATGGAGAGGATATGAAAGAGCATGTAGGGGGATGATGATGGATGATGTGCCCTGATATGTGCCTTTGTTGATCTTGCATAGGAATGGATGGAATAGGATTTTTATGATGGCTAATAGAAGGATGGAGGATGGTAGATTTTGGGACATAGGGACCCAAAATGGATTTAGCGGATGAAGGGGGGATATGGTAGGTTGTTTTGGGTTGCAAAGATGGTGGAGGGGGGATGACATAAGATTTCTTGAAGGAGTGATGGGAGGCTGGCATGGTGGGTTTGGAGATAGGCTTGGTTTGGGGGTGTGGTGTACCAACACCTTTAGATGGTGAGCCTTTGGATACATATCCAAGACCATGAAATCCTAGATTTTTTTGTGCAATAATGGGCTCTCTGATTCCTTGCTCTTGTGGTCCTAAACCTTGACCTTGATAATGCCATCGATTGAGCATTTGAACAAGCTGAGGAAACTTTTTGCTTGCAGAAAATGGTAGAAGTGATTTATTAGGTGTATTGCAATGGGGAGATACTGTTCTTAATTCTTCTGCTGAGAGAGGGCCACCGTGGATGAATGTAAGTGAACCAAGAGGGTAGATTATAGATGGTGGAATAGCTTGGATAGGTGGTAAGATGGAAGCATGGAGCGGGGGAGATGGAAGGATAGGATCTTGATGTAGCTGGTGGGATGACAAGATATCTTGTAGTGGAGGAGATATGGCTTGAGGTTTTGGAGATGGAGGAGATGGTGACTACACTATGGATGGAAGACATGGTATGATGATATCTTCATTTATGCTTTGGGGGATGTGAACATGCTTTTGGGTAGGATCTTGATAGGATTGGTTTGGAGTGGATGGTGCGATAGGAGGTGAAGGGATGGATTCTTCAAAGGCAACAGATGGATAGATGGGGGATTCAGTAGTGGAGATGGGTGGGTAGAAGATGGATGCATAAGGGTCATTATGAGAGATTTTGGAAATGCTTGGAGGCGATGTGGATAGGATTTGGAGGGATTTGACAGGTGGTGGGATTTTGATGCTTGCGGGAAGTGGAAGGATTTTAAGCAATTTGATGGATGGTATGGGGATGATAGCTATGGGAGATGGAGGTGATATTATAGATGGGGAAGCTTCATCACTGACTACTTCACATGGTTGGATTAGATGACATGGCTTATCGACTGTTGGAGGCAACTTTTCTTGTATTTCCTCTAGGAGATTCCTTGGAGACTCGTGTGTCGAAGGTGGAGGTGGATTGACAGGAATAGCTAGTGTGATGGGGGTGGAAGATTGGAAGCTTGGTTGATGGGGTGATGGAGGGGAAGTTGGAATATTAGATGGCATGACTAGATAGTTTGGAATAACTCTTGGATTTTGGGGGATGCTTGGGGGAATGTTTCTAAGGCTTTCAATATACCCGTCATAGTCAACAAGATTTTCATCATCATTAGAATAGGAGGTGGCAGGAGCAAGGAAAATGCGACCAAACACATCATGATAGGACTGGTACTTCATGCTTTGATGATGAGTTTGATGGGGATGGGGTCTTGCGTATGGATGAACACAGAAGCTCATGGTTGGATTTGGGTTAAGCACAGATTTTGGATTGGCTAATGAAAGATTTCCGAGGGAGAGTCAAAATTGCATGATAGACCTAAGGAGGATTGGCTGGAGATTTTTGGATTTCCTGTGGATGGAAGACTTCAAGGGCATGCTATCAAAAGGTGAGAGTTTTGCTTTCCTATGCGCTGGATTGGTGGAGATTGTGTCAACTTAAGGATAGACTAATGATCCTATGGGCATGACATGAGATTGACCACTTGTGGATCCCAACCTTTAGCTCAAGGTGATGAGGGATAACAAGTGACAAAGCTAGATTACCCTAGACAAAGCTCTGTCAAAGGGATAACCTTGGTGAGGCTGGTGGATTGGTCGAATTGATTGGATAGCAAATTCTAGCAGAATGACAACAAATCTCTAAAGGCTTGGGTGTGATTTTGGATTGGGTTGCTAGCTGGCTGGGGGGATGATTTGGATGGACTTTGGATTTGGGATTGTTCTAAGGCAAAGAACTAGATAGATTCAGTTGCAGCGGGGGAGCTTGGTTGATTTTCTGATAAGGCAGTGACTACGGTAAGTATGCCTTGAGCTGGGAGATTTCTGCTTTTCTAGGATTTTGACCAAAGTTGGCAAACATTCATTCAAAAGCTATGAACAAACAAGCAAACAAAAGTTTTGAGCAAGCACGCCAAACACACCAACATCTTAGGAAGCTTTCTACAAGGATGAAATTTGTTATAGCTAGGGAGTCCTTGATATACGCAAGGTACGTGAGGCCCAAATCCGTAGATGAAACCAAAAAGATGTCACACAGCCGAGAGGAGCGGTAACCCACTTCTCCTCTTTCACTTCTCAAGGGTATAAAGTTCCTTGAGGCTTAGCCCGAGTGACAAAATTTTGATCCCAAGAGAGGTGTCTTTGGATTCACCTCCCGATATTTTTACTCCGTCGGAACGCTGGAGTTGAGGTCGTCCCAAGGGGTGATGAAATCCCCAAGCAGGCCTCCTAAAAAGTGTAAAACAAGACCACATACATGATCTTGGGCTTTAAAAGACACACATTCATTCCAATTAATGATTTAAATTTTGTAAGCTATGATTGAAGACACTTGTGATTATGGCATACAATGTTCATTCCAATTTGACAGCATCATTAGCATAATGAAAGTTGAGAGATTGTCAACATAAGAAATGCGAGCGCCATTGAAAATGCGTCAACACCATGCGATGTTCATTGATTTTTAGGCATTCAAGATTGAGTGTGAGTTTATTTTAAGCCCAAAACAAAGATGTGTGAAACTCGATTGCCAAGCGCGCGCCCAGAGGCCCTCCACGTCAAGATTTGTCCAATTTTTATGCCCAAATGAAGTGTGAGCGAGATTAATGCGCATTCAAGGAATTTTCTAACTTAGAAAAACCACTAAAGACCCAAGTGAGTGGAGTTTGATCTTTGTGGAGCACTTAACACCCTCTTAGGTAGACCCATCCCCATAGATGGCGCTGAGATTGCAACCAATGGTTAAATTGATGGGTGATTAAAGAGGGTGAGTCCAACTACAAACTTACTCAAAGCTTCTTTATTAGTTTTTATAACTTAGAAGATTTCAAAAATGTGGATTCTTTTTATGCCCCAAAAGATGATTATTTGATCTATGGCATTCAAGATTGGATTTGTTGTTTTAATCATGCATTCATAAAAAAAACAAACTTTGATTTTAATCCATGGCACTCAAGAGTGATTTTAGCAACATGCATTCAAAGACAAGTGATTAAACATTCAAGTTTTTTCCTTTGAGCATTCAAGATTGAGATTTTGTGTGTTGTTTTAAGAATTTTGAAGTGCTTTGTTTTAACCTTAGATCATTCAAGATTGTTTTCGGACTCAAAAGTGAAAATGACTCTTTGGACTTTGCTTTTCATTCAAGATTTTGTGTTCTAGTTTGCATGTTTTAAGCCCAAAAATGATATTCCTAGATTGTTTTGATGCATGAAAAACCTAAGAAACATTCAAGATTTTGCAACAAGACATTTGTTTGGAACAAATAACAAAGCTTTTTAGGACAATTTTGGTAACCATTTAGGACTCTTAGTTTTCATGAGATTTTTTAAAACAACTTTAACATATTTGCAAATGAGGTTCATTTTATCCTTGATTGATGCTTTGAGTTTGATTTAGATTTTAGTGTGCACTTAGTGTTGATTTTGAACCTTTTGAAATGGAAACTTGTAGTTCTTTTTAAATTCCCAAAAATGAAGTGTTCCTAACTTTTCATGAATGCATCTAAAACCTTGATGTTGCAAGGATGCAAATGATTAGATTGGTTTAGTTTCACTTGTTAAAAGATTTTTTCTTTTTTGCAAATTTTTAATTTTTTAATGGATTTAAGTATGATTTGGGGGTTCATTTTAAGCACTAAAAAGAAGTGTCTATGATTTTGCTTCCTTAAAAAAAAAAATGGCCAAGATCTCCCACAAGAAGAAGAAGAAGAAGTAGATGGAATAAGAAGAATATAGATAAGAAGAGGAAGAAGAATTCCAAGTGCTTTGTCCACCTATAAGCTTGAAAAATCTGCAAATACTATGAGATAGACTATGAGTTCCTTTGTCTTCTTCATGCTCATGTGGACCTACAAAACCAATTTATACAATCCTACCAATCACAAAAACAAGCAAAATTAGCCAAAATCAGCAAATGACATACAAAACTTGACTAAAAAAGCTAATGAAGATGACCCATGCGGGGTCCCACCGGGCGTGCCAAAATGTATATGAGCAATGTTAGTATGCTAATAGAAACCAAATTTAAATAAAGCTTCTACAAACTAAACAAAATTCATAAACTTCAAGATAGACTAAGATGAGCTCTTAATTGAGAATATGAGCCATTAATGGACTCTCTCAATAAGAAGCTCTCTTGTTGAGTAGCTTTATCTAAATGGATAGGATGTATGCTCAATATGCTTCCAAAGGTTTCAATGGATGATTGTGGATTTTTGGTGTGGATAGATGGATTTAGTATGGATTTGGCTCTCAAAATAGCATTATAACTTTACTTCATGGATTGTGTTATTTTGTAAAGGGGAAGGATCCAATTTATAGGCAAGAGGCTTGAGGGATTGAGGGCTAAGATGCAAGGATGGGAAAAAGCTTATGGAGGGCTCAGATTGCATGAGAGGAGAGCACATGGATTGTGCTTCCTTATAGCCAATCAAGGAGTGACACATGTCACATGCTGAGAGGATGGAAGAAAGGGGAAGGATGAGTCAACAAAGGAGGCTCAAAGGATAAAATCTTCATAAAGACCCTCATAATGACTTGTAAGAGCAATAAAAGGGCTTGTAAGAGTCATTTATGACCTAGTGGACTTCATAAAGTTTTATGGTTGAGATATTTTGAGGGTGATGAGAGAAAATTCGACTTGGACTTGATTAGGAGGGTTTTAAGCTTGCTTAGGATTGTGGAAATGATTAGAGGATGGATTAGGATGGTTTAGGATTAGCTTAGGGATAGGCAAGTGGATGGCATTTAATGAGGGTGGGTGAAGGAAGAGATATTTGTTAACTTTGGCTTGGGTTAGTAAGTTTTAACCCATGTTTAGGGAATGTGACAAGGTTAGGAGGGGATTAGGATTAGGTTTAAAGACATCTTCTAGAAGAGTCTAGATTTTGGATGAGGATAAAGACTTTCTAGAATAGTCTAGAATTTCCTAGGATGAGGATGATGACTTTCTAGAAGAGTCTAGAACTTCTTAGGGTGAGGATAAATTAGATTTTTAGGAAATAAATAAATTTTTATTTATTTCAAGGGTTTGGGTTGAGGAGATATTTATTAAAACTTTTTTAATAAACATGAGGATTAATATTTAATTTTAATTAAATATTTTGAGTTGGGGTTAGGGGTAGGAAATGATGAGATTAGCCTTTAATCGAAATTAAAGAAGGATTAGAAGATTTTGGAAGAGGTTATTGGTCATAAGGAAATTGGCCAAGTTTTGGGCAAAAAATAAATTTTTTATTTATTTTAGGATTTTTGGTCAATTTATTAATTAAATAATTAATAAATAAGAAAATAATGTTTAAATAAGATTTAAACATTTTTGGGAGGGATTCCTTAATTAAATATTTTTAATTAAGATAAAGAGATTTAATGGCATAAAAATTAATTAATTAATTAAATAATTAATTAATTAATAAATGATGATGTCATCAGGACTTTTTTAGAAAATAAAAATACTTTATTTTCTAAAGGTTTTTAGGTGTCTACAGAAATAAGTATAGAAAAATGCCCTTGGTATTAAGACATTGTATAGTACTTGAGATGTATGAAATATCATGAGGGTTTGAATGCAATTTAGAAAAGAACCATAAAGTTATAGGAAACAAAGTATAGTCTTATTCAAGGTGATCTGTATTGAAAAAATAGAGATAAAATTTTATATATTTTCTTGGATATGGGTCAAGCCCTTGTAATCCTAAAAGAGATGCATGAAGAAATCTATGGAGGGCATTTTTCTGCTAAGACAACAACGCATAAGATTTTATGAGTAGCATAGTTTTAGCCCCACCTTTTTAAATATTGATGTTCTTGTATAAGAAAATGTGAAGCACGTTAGAAATTTTTAGGAAGATTGAAATATAATGGAGCTTTCCCCCTTAAAATTTTACAAGTAGAAGAACCATTTCAGATGTGGGGAATTAATTTTATAAGTGAGATAATTAATAAATCAAGTAGTGGGTATAGTTGGATCCTAGTGGCCACAAATTATTTCACAAAATGGGTGGAAGCTATACCAACTATGCGCTCTACAAGTATGGTTGTTATTGAATTTTCAATGAATAATATAATCACTAGATTTGGAGTTCCCCAAAAGATTATTGTTGATAATGGAATCTGTTTTAGATCAGAAGAGTTTTAAAAAAAAATTGGCAAATATGGTGTTACTATCTCTTATTCCTCTCCTTATCATCCTTAAGGAAATGGTTAGGCCAAATCTAGTAACAAAAGTATACTAAAAATCATCAAACGAATGTTGGGTAACAATAAAAAAGCTTGGGAAGAGAGCTAAGCTTCTTGAAAAAAAATTACATGTTCACAAGTTCATCAAGAAAGAACAAATTGATGACATAGAATTTATCAATGAGACATGATTAACTCATTGGAAGAATTAGATCAGATTCTGAGAACAACATTGGAGCATGGCATTGAGAGGCAAAAAAGGGCTGAGTATCTTCATGATAAAAAATCAATGGATAGAAAATTTAATATTGGTGACCGGGTGCTGAAATAAAATTTTAATGATCAAGATAAAGAAAAATATGGAAAATTTGGTGCTCTATAGCTTGGATCTTTTATAATATCTGAATACTTTTAGGGGAGCATTCATTCTTCTTACAAGATACTAGTGGGAATACACAAGAGTTTCATGTCCATGCCCAGTTTCTTAAACCTTTTCTCTTTTAAAGAAACACATTATTTCTTGTATATTATTAGAATAGAGTTGATTTTACTTTTTTTCCTTGTTTCTTGTTTATTTTTTAGAGATAGTTGGATTTTCATCATGTTTTGATGAAATATGCATCCCCAGAAAGAGCCATTGATAGAATTTTTAAAATTCATTATCAAAATGAGTCATTTCTCATTTTCAGAGCCTTGAAATAGGTACAATTTTGACTTAGCAATTTTTTCATAATTTCGGATAAGCGAAATTTATAGGAGGGCAAAGATGGACAAAAATTCTAAAAATCGAATAGGTGGTAATGGAAGTCTTGATTTCACAATTTTTCCCAATAGATAATGATAGCCTTTCAATTTTTTGGCTTCGCATCAAGTATAATCTTTCTAGTCTGATTTTGTGATTTTGCAGATCATAATTTATTGGCATTTTGATTTCATAATTTCTTAAATTTTGAAGATGTATTATCTTGAGATTTCATGACTTCGCATGATGGAGTATTCTTCAGATCCATAAACATAAAAATCAATGTTTAAAAGCAATATGGAATCATTTTTTTAGTTTCACAATAGGACAAGCATGCAAAATAGCTAAGTATATTTCATCTGTCTTAAATCCTCACCAAATTAGATGTGACTATTTCTTTATACTTGTGCATGCAAATAGTTGTTTGAATTTAACACATCCCCTGGCCCTTGTTAAAAGGACATTGTGAGCTCATTCACAAGAAACATTCTTGTAGTTCATTTTTTTGTATTTTCTATGTGCAAGTTTAACACGATATTCACCCATGGGATTACCAATTTAGGCCGGCTTCAATGAAAAGGATGAACCAAAGCCACTTATGCAACTAGATTTAGCTCCAGTAGAGGAATATCAGTTGGACATTTTGAATAGCATGTATGTGGCCACTTGGGAGTTACAGACAAGCTATGCAAGTTATGCCAGTGATACCCAAGAGTTGAAGCTTGAGAAAGACAGGGTTGAAGTTTGAGGACGAGCATTCTTGTTGAGTTCCAAGATCTTCAAGGTAATAGGAATTTTGAAGAAATTCTTGACATGATGCAATAATTATAGTTTTCTTAAAAAAAATCACAACTATATTATAAATTATGGTGAATGGTTGCAATTAGTTATTAGTTAGTTTCTTTTGTAAAGGTTTGAAGCTTTTTGTACCCTTTCATTTTCTATAAGAAAGGGTACTAGTACCTTAGAGGATATTGGAATTAGTATTATGAAATTTGAACAAAAAAGATACAGATAAATAGTATATGTAGTATAGGATAGATATCACAACCTAATTGTACTTATTTTTGGAATCAATAAAAATACCATATTTTCTATTCCAAAGATTGAGAATTGATCATCAATATTTCTATCTGCAAATTAACCTTTTGATTTTATATTGTTGTTGATAGATTGAAATTGGAGCAAACCCTAAATGAGAAAAAACTCATATGCATGTGAATGTTTTGTGTAATTGGTCTTCAACTTTTGAAGTTAAATTCAATTTTTTAGGGTTCCATAACTCTAACTTCTCAGTATGGCAATTGATGGTAGGATGTCTATCTTCAAATAGTTTGACATTTGCAATAAATATTATAAGCAACTCTATTCTCCCAATGGAAAAGGACCAGTCTTTTGTTCCTTTCAAGGAAAAGTATAGTTTTGTGGAAGGTGATATTCATTATCTCATCCATCTACATCCATACTCTATTTTATACCATTATTTATATTTTAAACCCTCAAATTTGATTTCACCTTTAGAAGATACTTGTCATCTCAAAAGTATAAACTACAAGTTTGCATTATTAGTCTTAAGCTTGTCTTAAGGAACAATTATTTAGGTACAATGATCTAGGTTTTGCACAACCTAAAGTGTGGAGAATTGTATTATTGTCACTCATTTCTTCTTTGTTGACCAAGATCGTGTTGAGACTCCCAGCATCAAGAAGGCAAGGCTTGTAGGAATTTAACCAATAATTTTGAGAACCAACAAGATCATCTAATGAAAAGTAAAGAAAAATGGTGGTTAAAAGACTACTTAATTTTTTGGATGGAGATAGTGAGCTTATTTAAATATTTGTTTATATTTAAGTTTGTCCTATAGAAGAAAATGACTAATTTTTTAAGCTTGAAATAATGATTGGATGAATAGTGATTCTACTTATTGAAATATTTTCTAATTAATAATAAGATGAAAATTAAATAATCAACCAAACAAATAAAAATATATTCAATCAATTAATAGTAGTCAATTGAATATATAATTAGGGATTTAGAAGAGGCTATGGTCTTTAAAGATAGGCTATGTGTTACATAAACACTACAAGTTGTAAAATCACATCGATTGAAATGCGAATACATTGAAGCATAGAGTGCATACATTAATATGAAATTTGTAGGTGGAAAAATATAGAAACAAAAGGAAAATATTTTAACTTTTAGTTTGTCAAATATGTGTGAGTATAACATACAACAAATTAATAAGAAGATAAAAGTAAGTTAACATATCTCACTCACATCATACACAACACTTTAATTAAGCACAAGGATATAAGGATTAGCCAACATAAATGAATAGAATAATCCCACCAATACCAACCCTTTATTGTACATAGTTGTACATTTGTTATCCTTAAGGATGATATGCCAAATTACTTTGGTTGAGGCTAATTTTTAACATTTAGGATGAGGGATTAGATCAATGTATTGGTTTAAAGTATTGATAACTCACATAACTAGAGAGATTTGAGAGGATAAGGAACACACAAGTGTCTCCTACTAGATCATGCATGGAGAGGAGTCCATGATTGAATAAAGGTAAATGATTGAAGATCCCCTTAGAAGTGGTGAATGGACAAGACTAAAAGAGTATGTTGGAGTATGGGCAAATTGCTGACCCACATCAAACACTAACACATACCTTATGCATGTGATTGAAAAAAGGTAAATGATTGAAGATCCCCTTAGAAGTGATGAATGAACAAGACTAAAAAAGTGGAGTATGGGCAAATCACTGACCCACATCCAATACGCTAACATAGACCTTGTGTACCAAAGTGAATGCTTTTGTACACTTTTGAAGGATGTATATGATTTGAAAGGATTAATAAAAACAATAAATTTGCAAAGTAGTAATTATCTATCTTATTGATTTTTAGCCCACTTGAAACAAAAGTGGAGGAAATCAACAATTAAATTTGTCTTATTATTATTTTGAAATGAGATAACAAATTTAAATAGATATTTGTGGATTGTCAAGCTTTCCAATTGATAAGGATACATTTATTTATGTTTGCATGTGTACTATTATTCTCTTTTAAATAGAAATGGGCAAGCCGAGCACCATTAAAACCTTCACAAGCTTGTGGGCATCTGTCCATTCACTGATTGTTAGTACTGCCATGAGACGCGCTGAATTGAAAAGTAATTAGATTTGACTCATGCAGATCAATCAAATCACAAACATTACCAAAAATATCAAGCAAACAGTTGAGATAAAAACAAAACACAAGATGCAATCCAAGCAAATACATTCGAAAGAAAAGCCAAGTGGATACAAAACCAAGTAAGCAAGCGAGAAACATTATTGTCAGTCTGTCATGCAAGCCAAGAGAAGATCAAACAGAGATTCATTCCGTCAACATTCCAAAAGTATGGACGAAGACAAAAACTATTAAACTTTCAACTGCTATATATAAAAGATTTGTGTGCATGGAAAACATCAAGTGGAGCCAAGAAAAGAGTTGAGGAGAAGTTCAGTGAATTGTTAAGTTGCGTACAACTTAGAAAGATGCTTAAAAAGAGACAATAGAATAGACAACTCTCCTCAACAATGTTATCTCTTTCTTGTAAGTTAAATTATTAGTATAACTTTTTTGTGATAAAGTCTAATCAATCATATTAACTATACAGCATAAATAGAGATAAACCAAACAATATTTATTGGCGGTAAAAGTCACTTTCCTTATAGAGTTACATGGCTATTGTGGAGAAATCATAGTTTTTATTTTTTATTTTTATGAATAGTTCTTTTTCTATTAGATAAAATATAAAAGTTACATATTTACAAAAAAGGGGTTGGAGATACAAGATCACCCTCTGTGAAGCTTTAAACAACTAAAATGGATTCATAAAAAAATATAAGAACTAAGTTTCTAAATAGGTAAAATATAAAAAGAAATGGACATAGTTCAAAAAGTAAGCACCCTTACATAGTTAAGATTGTGAATAAAGGATGAGGAGGGGCTAATTCATCCTTCTTTCCCCATCCCAGTTATTGGTATGAGTCATGGTCAGGTAGTCACCCTTAAACATCATACATTAAGGAAAACATGAAACTTAGAAAAATTAAGTCAACTTTGATTTTTTAACTCTTAGTGTGTGATGTTTAAGCCATCAACACTAAGGAAAAAATTAGGTTGAGAAAAAGTACGTCAACCTTGAGCATTTAATACTTTTAGCCTAGGAATCGAGTCTTATTGTGTGATGTTTAAGTCCTCCGGGGTCAGGTATTGTCCAACTATCAGCAATCTCTTCCTCAGTTATTAACACAGTTTCAATCACACTGTGATAATGCTATGAAGATTTAAGTGTACAGTTTTTGAGTCCACGTCTCAGTTCTTGGTTTGACTAATGGTCAGTAGCCACCCTCATTAAACATCATACATTAAGAAAAAAATTAAGCTGGAAAAACTAAGTCAACTTTGATCATTTAACTCTTCTAACCTAAGAATCAAGCCTTAGTGTCAACCATCAGACATTATGATATTGCTATGAAGATTCAAATGTAAAGTTTTTGAATCCATGTTCATGGGGCGGAGTTCATAAGAATTATCTTTCATAGGAATGACTGAAACACATAGTACACGTTGCATATAGATGATACTCAAACTGATAAAAATTCCAGACATCATGTAGTTTAAGTTGTTTATACATAAAAACCAAAATGTAATTAATGAAGTTTTCAGAGTGCATATTAAATGCTTTTAAATTTAATATTTGTCTAGAATAATATCATACATTATGTTTCGTGATGTATCATCAAGATTTAGAATAATAATTTTCAATTTAGATTTCTTTAAAATTTTAAAAATTGTAAACGTCTTTAATTTTTTCAAATTATTTAAACTGAGCTATCATTATTTGGAACTACATAATAGAAAGTGAAAATGATAAATTACAGACACAATAGTGTTTATATGGAGCCATTAAATAAGTTGACAAATTTCTAGACTTTCAAGGTGCAGATTTATTCAGAGATGTTGAAGTACATTCCATAGAGTATGGAATGCATGCTCACCGTAAAGTGCAATAATTTTAAATGTCAGTCTTTTGGCTCATCTACCAGTCTTTTCAGAGATTCAGGCGCAGCAATGTATTTTCTTAACAATTGTGTTTGAAGAACTCTCAGAATTTGTCGTTTACTCAAATTGGGCTGCGTAGGGTATAGAAACAAAGCAAATCTTGCACTAAAACAATGGGTAAGAGATGAAATTTAAATGATTATAGGAGACTAAAAGCGATTCAAAAATGTGTTGAGAAATAAAAAGTACTTTCTCTTTTTTTTCAATTATATTTATTAAGAAATTGGGTTTTGTTTTTATATAAAAGAAGGAATGTGGCTACCCTCTCCTGTAAATTGTACTATTAACTAAATTTCAAAAATTCCAAAAATAATGATTTTTTTGAAATTTCCAGCATTTGATTTTCATGCTTTGTATATTTTGTGATCCAAAATAGCAAAAATTTCTAGAAAATTTCGCTGTGTTTTTGTAAATCTGAAAAAGAATCATGTTTGATTTTATTTTGTCTTTAGTGCATTTTGTTTGGAGATTAGCCATCGCCTAAAAGAAGTTTATAGAGTAGATTAAAAAAGTGCAAGACTGGTGAAAAATTAGTTCTTAAAAGTTAAGTTATAATTAAAATGGTGAGCAACGATTTAGAAACAAGAGCTCTAAAAGAGCTAAAGTTTTTGTACAAAAAATGAAGTTTTTTCTTTCTCTTTGGTTTAAAGCATAGTGATTAAATATGAAAGAGCTACAAAGGCCATAACATAATTTGTCATGGAAGCATTAAAGTCATTTGCAAATATATGAATGCATTTTGACAATTATATTAGTAAATATTGTCTATAAAATAGAGTTTTCTTAATTTATTGTGTTAGATATATTATGCATATTTTAATTAGAAAGATGCATCCAAGAAGATTGCATTCCATCATTTTTTAGGAGATTGTTTAATAAAAATATAGTTTTTATTCTAGTAAGAAAACATTTTAAATTGAATAGTTTGTAATTTTTTTTAAAGGTAATTGACAATAATATAAAATGAATAAAATTTAGTTTATTTGTAAAATTTGCATAAAAGCCATGCAAATTAGTCTAATCATAAGTAGGTTTTAGTTTTAATATCTATAATTTGATTTCAAATTTATGCAAAAATAAAAATAAGAAGTATTTCATTTTAGATTAGAATCCAAAATAATTTATATAAAAATTTATGATTCTTTACTTCAAACTAAAAAATAAATAATTTTTTAACAAAAAAAATTAATTCCGAATGTGACCTTTACGAAGAAAAATAGCAATAGGCTTAGTGCAGGATACACGTATAATAGTGCTAAAAATATGAGTTAAGAAAACAAGCTTAAAGCCATAGCGATCTCTTAGTGACATGTTTAATGGAAAATACAATAAAAATTCCTAATGTTTGAATCATTTTGAATGCATGAAGGCAAAAATATTAATATGTCAACACATTGCATTTCAAGCTAGGTGAGCATGATCTAGAAAAATCTTTTGTCATTCAATTGTAAACCAAATTCAAAAGCTTGTAGACACAAAATATTCTTGTAGTGAGAATTACAATCTTCCCAACACTGCATACTGCAATGGTTTTCCTCTGTGCTGTGAATGACTCCAGACCCTTCTTTGGTGTAGCGTGTTCACATCAACATAGACGACATACTACAATGGTTGCCTCTGTAGTTTTGGTCTCCATCTTTCTTCTTATGCTACCACTAGCAGTTATTGATGAACTTCACCATTACAGTCTTGGCAAGCTCAGTGAGTTTGGAGAGATCGTCATCAATTGGTCTTTTGCAGGCTCCTTGATTGTCAAGGATAGAAAATCCTGGAATACCAATATGTTTATGGCATGTTGCTCTCTTCGGTATGAGATTCAATAGCACTAACTGACTGGGAAAGTGGCAAATCGACCTCTGATATGAACAATGGCTTTATTTTCCCTAATTGGTGCCAGAAATTGTGTTACTCAGATGTGACAAGGGATATAGTGTTCTTCAACCATTCAACCATAATTGATGGTGTTTTGCAAAAATTGATTTATGATTACATGTTGTATGCTTAAAAATCCTCCACAAATGTTCTTTGAGGCTTAGATAGGCATGGGGTGATTGTGTGAGAGGAAGGAACAAAGGTAGATCGTGATTGCTTCTCAAAATGGGTACCATAAAACTTATATTCTAGAGATTTGGAAGAAAGTTCAGGGATTTAATTTCTAGAAATTTTGGTATCAAAAAATCAATTTTACCCCTAGGAAAATGGGGTCAACCAATCAAAATTAAGGAATTAATGTGCAAATATTAATTTAAAAATAAATCACTTTTGAATTTTTGGATAAGTTAATTTTAGGTATAAAAATTAATTGGTGGACGACAACAACTAAAAACATTAGTTCCCTACCTTATAGATAAGACAAGGACTAATAAAATAATAAATAGGAGTTACTGGAGGGTGATTTAGTATTCCGCAAACTTTTGTCCAACTATGGATATCATTAACAATTTTACAACTTGCATAAGTATTTAATTTAATTAAGTTGGACACTAAATACAATCATAAAGCAATGCAACACACAACACCATTATTTGTTAACTAGGGAAACTTTAGCCAAGAAAAAATCCAGGTGGGGATTGTTGAGTGGTTGTTTTGCACGATGCCAATGGTATAAATTCTTACAAATTTCTCTCTTGAAAAGCTGATCAAATTGGCCAACTCCAAGGTTCCATATGGTTTTTTTTCAACCTGTTAGGTAGTTCAATTGAAGATAAATGTAAATGTTCATAAGGAGGCCTTTGTTGGTACTTTAACTATACAATTCCTGCAGAAATAATTTCCAAAAACAAAAGTATTTTTTGTATCCTCTAATTTTTTATGATGAATGTAAGTTCTATCAGTGAAACTATATGAATTCCTATTTTAACCAAGTATTCAAAGCAAATAACAGAGTTAGGGTGATAAGAATTTAAAAGAAATTGTTGAAAATGAAACCCCTAATGGACATAAGTCAAGGAAACAATGTTTCCATGAATTAAATCTTTAAAGGGACAGAGTAAAAAACCAATAAAGTTAAGAGCAACACTTCCTCAATTCCATCAATGTAATTGTCAAAGGGAATAAATGAAAAGCGAAAGGTGTTTCACATCTCATCAAATCATCGAGCCACAAAAAGTGCACACACATGAGACAAATTTCTATGTAGAAATTCAATGATTATCCTTTCTTCAATTAGTCACAATAGAAGGAATTTGTTAGTAAATGACAAACACCACAATTAATAGACCACACAAGCATTAACATACAATAAAACCATTGATTCCATCATTATTCATGAACATATAATTCATAAAGTAAATGCACATTCTAGCAAGAAATACTACACACAAAATGAGAGCATCAATAGCATACTTTATTGCATCAAAATATCAACCTTGAATATATATTACATCTATGTATTTATAAAAAAACCTCATCTTTAATGCTATGTTCAGATGGAGGGCCTTTTTTTTACAAAAAAAATGCTAAAATTTCTAATTTTTAGCAAATTATGTACAAACATACTCCTAACTAGGTGCTAAGAAAGTTTGCACTCTTCATTTTATTAATTGCATAATGCATAGACTTTTACATGACTCAAAAACTCCTGAAGGAGAAGAAGACAAGAAGAGAGAAAACTTGGGACGATCTATAAGTCTCTAGCACTTTTTTAGATACAAACTCATGTTCCACTATTTGTCTCTATCAGTCAAAATGCCTCCAAAATGCATTTCTTGTGCATGTAATGCTCAAAAAATAGAACTAGTAGTTAGCTATTGGTGACACCACATTTGAACAAAATTGTAAGTGAATCTTAGTATTTGGTGCATCTTATGAAAAGAGCACCTTTTTGTTTTGCACACCTTATGAAAAATGCACCTCTAAATGACAAGATCAAAATTGGAAAAAATTTCTATGTGTCAAAATATTAATTTCTAGCAGGTCTAGGTTTTATGAACCTTGTACCAACATGGTATTTGGATGTGTTTCATTGAATATTTGGATAATGGTGGTGATCTCTTTAGTTCCCAGCAAATCTAAAGACTCATACTTAGCACACACCACTTGCTAGTAGTTACTAATTCCCATCTTGGTTTCTGCAAAATCTTCCATCCTGGAGTCCAACTCAATTAGTGCCTCCTCAATTTTAAATATTTTCTAACATCATCTTTAGAGGATGTCATTTTGAAAAATGATCTAAATTATTGCACAACTTCCTTGACAGAGAATAAATGTGTCCTTGAATTATCTTTCAAAATCTCCAAGTTGATGACACTATAGTACTTATCTACCTCCAATAGTACTTATCTACCTCCAAAAGACTGCTCTTGAGCCTTATTCTTTATATCATGGATCTCTTCATATAATCCCATCATAACTTCATTTCCTTTCAACACCTTCTTGATCCAATCATCAATTTTATCTAGCCCATCTTCCATATAAACACCTATGAGGATCTGATACCTTTGACCCTTGAAGTTTTCAATTCTTCCAGGTCATTAAAGTACTCACTTCATCCATCAACCCATAATCTTGGTCTACCACCATAATAAGACATTTGATGTTCTTCTGGATGTTAGGCAAAAGGTTCAAATTAACTTTGATTTATTTGTAAACCTTTATCCTCAAAACTGTGATGCCATCTTTGGCATGAATTCAAAAGTGAACTTGTGGGTGTTGAGGTAGGAGCTCATTTGTCAAGGGTAGCCACTAGAGTAACCTTAGGATGGTCAGGGTCCAATGGACCAATTAACTCTACATATTCTTGAAGCAGATCATTTTTATTTCTTAACTTCAAAATCTTAGTGCTGAAACACCTATCTAAGGCCTATTATGGTCAAACTTTGGTTGTATCCTAGATGGCCTTCCCAAGTACTATATCCTCCATTTGGTAGCCCTATAGCGGAAATATCCTCTATATGTGCATGTCGAGGAGAAATAGCAATATGTTCTATTAAATCATTGGTATGTATCGGTGCCCAAATTAGAAAATTAGGTTTCCTATGGAATGATGATCCAATTATGGGAATGCCTAAGAGAAATTTTCCAACAGATATGTTCCACTCAAATGAATGCAAACTTATTCAATTTTGGCTCTACAAAACCAAGGTTGGTAGGCCTATACCTCACACCCTAGAGGCTTTTTAGAGTAGATAATTTGAGGATCTAGGTGTTTTAAAGGATTTTAAAGGTTGATAAAAGTTTGTGCTATAATAATTAAATATATAAATAATTTTTTGACCTTTGTCACTTGGATGTATGTCCCTTCTACAATCAGCATGAAGACTTGAAACAAAAGATCAATAGACTAGTGCCTTAACCAATGGATTCTTTATCATTCTTTTATCATCCATTCACAAATTTTAATATAACCCTCAAAGACAAACATTAAATCCCTTTGAGGGGTATGTGCAGGATTATGGTGTACCAAACTATGGCCTTAAGTGGCAATGAAAAATTAGCAAATTAGGTTTATGTCAACTTGACACATAATTTTGAAGTGGTTATGGACTTTATATCAAAAAGTTGTAAGAAAATAATTTGTAGAAAATTGAATGCAGTTTCTAAACTACTAGGCCTTATCAGGAGAAAAAAATAATTGATTGTTCAAAAATTTGAATTTTAATGCAGTACTAAGAAAATTTTAGGGCGAAAATAAAAAGTAGGTGTATGTCTGACCAGCTTAATCAAAATCAAATCATAATATTTTTTTAATATAATTATAGATATGAAAACTAGACTCATGCTCGGATGTGACGCATGTTTTTTGATATTTTTATTCCAAATAAATAATTAAATATGAATTTTCTACCAAAACTTTTTCGGATTAAAAAAAGTCCCGTGTCTGACCACCCTAACTAATAGAAACTTTGACCAAATTTAAATTTATTTATTTTTCTTATACTAGGTGAAGTATAGAATGTGACGCAACTTTTAGATTTAAAAAATGTTATACCGTTTGAAAGTTATAGCTATTTTTCATTCAGTATGTCAATTAGCACTTTACAATAATCTTCATTGATAATTAACTAATAAATACTTATCGAACTTAGAATTTGACAGAAATTATATTGATGGAATCTAGAGAGTGATATTAAAAAACTCATTTCGGTTCATTCAATTTCGATCAAAATAACATTGTCAGACGGCTACCCGAAGTCTGAGTATCACTAAACCTCTCTATAAACACGTCTTTGGGGTTGACCGGGCAGGCTTGGTAAATACCAAGCCTGATCAGATATCCGATATGGCTCAGTAGTCAAATTCCAAAAAATATCATTTTGGAGAGAAATTCGATTTAAACGTTCTAGTTTTTTTATTTTTAAATTATTTCACTTATATTAATATGTAAAGGCATATATATATATATATATATATATATATACATACATATATATATACATACATATATATATATACATGTGTATATATATATATGTATGTATATATATATATGTATATATACATATATATATATATACATACATATATATATATACACATGTATATATATATGTATGTATATATATATGTATGTATATATATATATATATATAATAACGTAATGTAAACATACAAGATATAATCTAGTAATATATAATAATATCTTATGTTAATCTTATTACAATCTATAAATATAATTTATATTATTATTATTTTTACTAAATATAATAACATAATTTATATATATAATACGTATTATATATTATTATATTAATATGTATGTTATTAATATATACAATAACATAATATTTTCATTAAATCTAATATGTATTATATATTATTATCTTAATATGTATAATAATATAATATATATATAACAACGTAATATTTTTATTAAATATAATATATATTATAAATATTATTATATTAATATGTATGTTATTAATATATCTATATAATAACGTAATATTTTCATTAAATATAATAATGTAATATATATATATATATATATATATATATATATATATATATATATATATATAAGAGTCAAAGGGGGTCATAGGGTGACCTATGACCCTCTTTGACCCAATAAACGACGATATATGTCTGTAGGGGTCCTAGGACCCCTAGCAACATATTTGAATGGGTCATATGGGTCAAAGGGGGTCATAGGGTGACCTAGGACCCTCTTTGACCCATTAAATGATGACATATGTCTCTAGCGGTCCTAGAACCCCTAGGGACATATTCAAATCGTTCATATGGGTCAAAGGGGGTCATAGGGTGACCTATGAACCCCTTTGACACATTAAATGATGACATATGTCCCTAGGGATCCTAGGACCCCTAGGGACATAGTCAAATTGTTTATATGGGTCAAAGGGGGTCATAGGGTGACCTATGACCCCCTTTGACCCATTAAACGATGACATATGTCCCTAGGGGTCCTAGGACACCTAGGGACATAGTCGAATCGTTCATATGGGTCAAAAGGGGTCACAAGGTGACCTATGACCCTCTTTGACCCATTAAACGACGATACATGTCTCTAGGGGTCATAGGACCCCTAGGGACATATTCAAATGGGTACTATGGGTCAAAAGGGGTCATACGGTGACCTATGAACCTCTTTGACCCTTTAAACAACGACATATGTCCCTAGAGGTCCTATGACTCCTCGGAACGATTCGAATCGTTCATATGGGTCAAAGGGGGTCATAGGGTGACTTATGACCCCCTTTGACACATTAAATGACGACATATGTCCCTAGGGGTCCTAGGACCCCTAAGGACACAATCGAATCATTCATATGGGTCAAAGGGGGTCATAAGGTGACCTATGACCCCCTTTGACCCATTAAATGATGACATATGTCCCTAAGGGTCCTAGGACCCCTACAGACATAGTCGAATCGTTCATATGGGTCAAAGGGGGTCATAGGGTGCGTCATTATGGCCCCTTTTGACCTATTAAACGATGTCATATGTCCCTAGGGGTCCTAGGACCCCTAAGGACATATTCGAATGGGTAATTTGGGTCAAAGGGGGTCATAAGGTGACCTATGACCCTCTTTGACCCATTAAACGACAATATATGTATCTAGGGGTCCTAGGACCCCTAGGGACATATTAAAATAGATATTATGGGTCAAAGGCGGCCATAGGGTGACCTATAACCCTCTTTGACCCATCAAACAATGACATATGTCCCTAGGGGTCCTAGGACCCTTAGGGACATAGTCGAATTGTTCATGTGGGTCAAAGGAGGTCATAGGGTGACCTACGACCCCCTTTGACCCATTAAATGACGACATATGTCTCTAGGGGTCCTAGGAGACCTAGGGACATAGTTGAATCGTTCATATGGGTCAAAGGGGATCATAGGGTGACCTATGACCCTCTTTGACCCATTAAACGACGATATGTCTCTAGGGGACCTAGGACCCTTAGGGACATATTTGAATGGGTAATATGGGTCAAAAGGGGTCATAGGGTGACCTATGACCCTCTTTGACCCATTAAACGACGACATATGTCTCTAGGGGTCCTAGCACCCCTAGGGACATATTCAAATCGTTCATATGGGTCAAAGGGGGTCATAGGGTGACCTATGACCCCCTTTGACCTATTAAACGATGACATATGTCCCTAGGAATCCTAAGAATCCTAGAGACATAGTCCAATCATTCATATGGGTCAAAGGGGGTCATAGGGTGACCTATGACCCTCTTTGACCAATTAAATGACGATATATGTCTCTAGGGGTCCTAGGATCCCTAGAAAAATATTCGAATGGGTAATATGGGTCAAAAGGGTCATAGAGTGACCTATGGCCCTCTTTGACCCATTAAACGATGACAAATTCGAATGGTAATATGGCTAAAAGGGGGTCATAGGTCACCCTATGACCCTCTTTGACAAATTAAACGACGACATATGTCCTTAGGGATCCTAGGACCCCTGGGGACATATTCGAATCATTCATATGGGTCAAAAGGGGTAATAGGGTGGCCTATGACTCCCTTTGACCCATTAAACGACAACATATGTCCTTAGGGGTCCTAAGACCCCTAGCGACATACTCAAATCGTTCATATGGGTCGCAGAGGGTCATAGGGTGACCTATGACCCTCTTTGTCCCATTAAACGATGATATATGTCTCTAGGGGTCCTAGGACCCCTAGAGACATATTCGAATGGGTAATATTGGTCAAAAGGGGTCATAGGGTGACCTATGACCCTCTTTGACCCATTAAACGACGACATATGTCACTAGGGTTCCTAAGACCCTTAGGGACATATTCGAATGAGTAATATCGGTCAAAAGGGGTCATAGGGAGACCTATGACCCTCTTTGACCCATTAAATGATGACATATGTCAAAAAACATATTCAAATCGTTCATATGGGTCAAAGGGGGGTCGTAGGGTGACCTATGACCTCTTTTGACCTATTAAACGATGACATATGTCCTTAGGGGTCCTAGGACCCCTAGAGACATAGTCCAATCGTTCATATGGGTCAAAGGGGTTCATAGGGTGACTTATGACCCTCTTTGACCGATTAAACGATGATATATGTCTCTAGGGGTCCTAGGATCCCTAGGGACATATTCAAATGGGTAATATGGGTCAAAGGGGGTCATAGGGTGACTTATGACCCTCTTTGACCCATTAAATGATGACATATGTCCTTAGGGGTCCTACGACCCCTATGAACATATTTGAATGGGTACTATGGGTCAAAAGGGGTCATAGGGTGAGCTATGACCCTCTTTGAATCATTAAACGACGACATATGTCCCTAGGGGTCCTAGGACCCGTAGGGACATATTTGAATCGTTCATATGTGTCAAGGGGGTCATAGGGTGACCTATGACCTCCTTTGACCCATTAAATGACAACATATGTCCCTAGGGGTCCTAGGACCCCTAGTGACATAGTCAAATCGTTTATATGGGTTGCAGGAGTTCATAGGGTGACCTATGACCCTCTTTGACACATTAAATGACGATATATGTCTCTAGGGGTGCTAGGACCCCTATGGACATATTCGAATGGGTAATATGGGTCAAAGGGGGTCATAGGGTGAACTATGACCCTCTTTGACCCATTAAACGACAGCATATGTTCCTAGGGGTCCTAGGACCCATAGGGACATATTCGAATGGGTAATATGGGTCAAAGGGGGTCATAGGGTGACCTATGACCCTCTTTGACCCATTAAACGATGATATATGCCCCTAGGGGTCCTAAGACCCCTAAGGACATATTCAAATCATTCATATGGGTCAAAGGGGGTCATAGGTCTCTTTGACCCATGAAATGACGACATATGTTCCTAGGCGTCCTAGGACCCTTAGGGACATATTCGAATCGTTCATATGGGTCAAAAGGGGTCATAGGGTGTCCTATCACCCCTTTTGACCCATTAAACGATGACATATGTCCCTAGGGGTCCTAGGACCCCTAGGGACATATTCGAATAGGTAATATGGGTCAAATGGGGTCATAGGGTAACCTATGACCCTCATTGACCCATTAAATGATGACATATGTCCCTAGGGATCTTAAGAACCCTAGAGACATATTCGAATCGTTCATATAGGTCAAAGGGGGTCATAGGGTGACCTATGACCCTCTTTGACCTATTAAACGATAATATATGTCTTTAGGGGTCCTAGGACCCCTAGGGACATATTCGAATAGGTATTATGGGTCAAAGGGGGTCATATGGTGACCTATGACCCTCTTTGACACATTAAACGATGACATATGTCCCTAGGGGTCCTAGGACCTCTAGGGACAGTGTCGAATCGTTCATATGGGTCAAAAGAGGTCATAGGGTGACCTATGATCCCCTTTGACCCATTAAACGACAACATATGTCCCTAGGGGTCTTAGGACCCCTAGGGACATAGTCGAATCGTACATATGAGTCAAAGGGGGTCATAGGGTGACCTATGACCCTCTCTGATGCATTAAACGATGACAAATGTCGTTAGGGGTCTTAGGACCCCTAGTGACATAGTCGAATCGTACATATGAGTCAAAAGAGGTTATAGGGTGACCAATGATATCCTTTGAACCATTAAACGATGACATATGTCCCTAGGGGTCCTAGGACCCCTAGGGACATATTCGAATGGGTAATATGAGTTAAAGGGGGTCATAGGGTGACCTATGACCCTCTTTGACCCATTAAATGACAACATATGACCCTAGGGTTCTTAGGACTCCTAAGGACATATTCGAATTGTTCATATGGGTCAAAGGGGATCATAGGGTGACCTATGACCCCCTTTGAGCCATTAAATGACGACATATGTCCATACGGGTCCTATGACCCCTAGGGACATAGTCGAATCGTTCATATAGGTTAAAGGGGGTCATAGGGTGACCTATGACCCTCTTTGACTTATTAAACGACGATATATGTGTCTAGGGGTCCTAAAACCCCTAGGGACATATTTGAATGGGTAATATGGGTCAAAGGGGTTCATAGGGTGACCTATGACCCTATTTGACTCATTAAACGATGATATATGTGTCTCGAGGTCTTAGGACACCTAGGGACATATTCGAATGGATAATATGGGTCAAAGGGGGTCACAGGGTGACTTATGACCCTTTTTGACCCATTAAATGACGACATATGTCCCTAGGGGTCCTTGGACCCCTAGGAACATATTTGAATGAGTAATATGGGTTAAAGGGGGTGATAGGGTGACCTATGACCCTCTTTGACCCTTTAAATGATGACATATGTCCCAAGGGGTCCTAGGACCCCTAAGGACATATTCGAATCGTTCATATGGGTCAAAGGGGGTCATAGGGTGACCTATGACCCCCTTTGACCCATTAAATGACAACATATGCCTCTAGGGGTCCTAGGACCCCTAGGGACATATTTGAATCGTTCATATGGGTCAAAGGGGGTCATAGGTCACCCTTTGACCCATTAAATGATGACATATGTCCCTAGGGGTCCTAGGACCCCTAGGAACATATTCGAATGGGTAATATGGATCAAATGGGGTCATAGGGTAACCTATGACCCTCTTTGACCCATTAAACGACGACATATGTCCTTAGGGGTCCTAGAACCGCTAAGGACATATTCGAATCGTTCATATGGGTCAAAGGGGGTCATAGGGTGACCTATGACCCTCTTTGACCCATTAAATGATGATATATGTCTTTATGGGTCATAGGACCCCTAGGGACATAGTCGAATCGTTCACAAGGGTCAAAGGAGGTCATAGGGTGACTTATTATCCTCTTTGACCCATTAAATGATGACATATGTCCCTAGGGGTCTTAGGACCCCTAGGGACATAATCGAATCATTCATATGGGTCAAAGGGGGTCATAGGGTGACCTATGACCCCCTTTGACCCATTAAATGATGACATATTTTCCTAAGACCCCTAGGGACATATTTGAATGAGTAATATGGGTCAAAGGGGGTCATAGGGTGAACTATGACCCTCTTTGACCTATTAAACGATGACATATGTCCCTAGAGGTCCTAGGACCCCTAGGGACATATTCGAATCATTCATATGGGTTTGACCCATTAAACAACGACATATGTCCCTACGATTCCTACGACCCCTAGGGACATAGTTGAATCGTTCATATGGGTCAAAGGGGGTCATAGGTCATAGGGTGACCTATGACCCTCTTTGACCCATTAAACGACGATATATGTCTCTATGGGTCCTAGGACCCCTAGGGACATATTCGAATTGGTAATATGGGTCAAAGGGGGTCATAGGGTGACCTATGACCCTCTTTGACCTATTAAATGACGATATATGTCTTTAGGGGTCTTAGGACCCCTAGGGACATATTTGAATGGATAATATTGTTCAAAGGGGGTCATAGGGTGACCTATCAACCTGTTTGACCAATTAAATGACAACATATGTCTCTAGGGGTTCTCGGACCCCTAAGGACATATTTGAATGGGTAATATGGGACAGAGGAGGTCATAGGGTGACCTATGACCCTCTTTGACCCATTAAATGATGACATATGTCCCTAGGGGTCTTAGGACCCCTAGGGACATATTCTAATCGTTCATATGGGTCAAAGGGGGTCATAGGGTGACTTATGACCCTCTTTGACACATTAAACGATGACATATGTCCCTAGGGGTCCTAGGACCCCTAGGTACATATTTGAATCGTTGATATGGGTCAAAGGGGGTCATAAGGTGACCTATGACCCTCTTTGACCCATTAAACAATGATATATGTCTCTATGGGTCATGGGACCACTAGGGACATATTCAAATGGGTAATATGGGTCAAAGAGGGTCATAGGGTGACCTATGACCCTCTTTGACCCATTAAACGACGATATATGTCTCTAGAGGTCTTAGGAGCCCTAGGGACATATTTGAATAGGTAATATGATTTAAAGAGGGTCATAGGGTGACCTATGGCACTCTTTGACCCATTAAATGACGACATATGTCCCTAGGGGTTCTCGGACCCCTAGGGACATATTCGAATGGGTAATATTGGTCAAAGGAGGTCATAGGTCAGCCTATGACCCTCCTTGACCCATTAAACGATGACATATGTCCCTAAGGGTCGTATGACCCCTCGGAATATATTCGAATCGTTCATATGGGTCAAAGGGGGTCATAGAGTGACTTATGACCCCTTTTGACCCATTAAACGACGACATATGTCTCGAACATATTCGAATGGGTAATATGGGTCAAATGGGGTCATAGGGAGACCTATGACCCCCTTTGACCCATTAAACGATGACATATGTCAAAAAACATATTCAAATCGTCCATATGGGTCAAAGGGGGCTCATAGGGTGACCTAACACCCTCTTTAACCCATTAAACGATGACATATGTCCCTAGGGGTCCTAGGACCCCGAAGAACATATTCGAATGGGTAATATAGGTTAAAGGGGGTCATAGGGTGACCTATGACCTCCTTTGACCCATTCAACGACGACATATGTCCTTAGGGGTCCTAGGACCCTTAGAGACATAGTCCAATTTTTCATATGGGTCAAAGGGGTTCATACGGTGGCCTATGACCCTCTTTGACCGATTAAACAATGATATATGTCTCTAGGGGTCTTAGGATCCTTAGGGACATATTCAAATGGGTAATATGGGTCAAAGGGGGTAATAGGGTGACCTATGACCCTCTTTGACCCATTAAATGATGACATATGTCTATAGGGGTCCTAGGACCCCTATCAACATATTCGAATAGGTACTATGGGTCAAAAGGGGTCATAGGGTGACCTATGATCCTCTTTGAATCATTAAACGATGACATATGTCCCTAGGGGTCCTAGAACCCCTAGGGATATATTTGAATCGTTCATATGGGTCAAGGGGGTCATAGGTCATACGGTGACCTATGACCCCCTTTGATCCATTAAACTACAACATATGTGCCTAGGGGTCCTACGAGCCCTAGCTACATAGTCAAATCATTCATATGGGTCGTAGGGGTTCATAGGCTGACCTATGACCCTCTTTGACCCGTTAAACGACGATATATGTGTCTAGGGGTCTTAGGACCCCTAGGGACATATTCGAATGGCTAATATGGGTCAAAGGAGGTCATAGGTTGACCTATGACCCTTTTTGACCCATTAAATGATGACATATGTTCTTAGGGGTCCTAGGACCCATAGGGACATATTGGAATGGGTAATATGGGTCAAAAGGGGTCATAGGGTGACCTATGACCCTCTTCGACCCATTAAATGATGATATATGTCCCTGGGGGTCCTAAGACCCCTAGGGACATATTCGAATCATTCATATGGGTCAAAGGGAGTTATAGGTCTCTTTGACCCATGAAATGACGACATATGTCTCTAGGGATCCTAGGACCCCTAGGGACATATTCAAATCATTCATATGGGTCAAAAGGGGTCAAAGGGTAACCTATGACCCCTTTTGACCCATTAAACGATTACATATGTCCCTAGGGGTCCTAGGACTCCTAGGGACATATTTGAATGGGTAATATGGGTCAAATGGGGTCATAGGGTAACCTATGACCCTCTTTGACCCATTAAATGATGACATATGTCCCTAGGGGTCCTAAGACCCCTAGGAACGTATTCGAATCATTCATATAGGTCAAAGGGGGTGATAGGGTGACCTATGACCCCTTTTGACCCATTAAATGATGACATATGTCCCTAGGGGTCCTAGGACCCCTAGTGACATAGTCGAATCTTACATATGAGTCAAAAGATGTTATAGGGTGACCTATGACTTCCTTTGACCCATTAAATGACGACATATGTCCCTAGGGGTCCTAGGACCCCTAGGGACATATTCTAATGGGTAATATTAGTCAGAGGGGGTCATAGGGTGACCTATGACCCTCTTTGACCCATTAAACGATGACATATGACCCTAGGGTTCTTAGGACTCTTAAGGACATATTCGAATTGTTCATATGGGTCAAAGGGGGTGATAGGGTGACCTATGACCCCCTTTGAGCCATTAAACGACGACATATGTCCATACGTGTCCTACGACCCCTAAGGACATAGTTGAATCGTTCATATGGGTTAAAGGGGGTCATAGGGTGACCTATGACCCTCTTTGACCTATTAAACGATGATATATGTGTCTAGGGGTCCTAAAACCCCTAGGGACATATTTGAATGGGTAATATGGGTCAAAGGGGTTCATAGGGTGACCTATGACCCTCTTTGACTCATTAAACGACGATATATGTCTCTAGGGGTCCTAGGACGCTTAGGGACATATTCGAATGGGTAATATGGGTCAAAGGGGGTCATAGGGTGACCTATGACCCTCTTTGACCCATTAAACAACGACATATGTCCCTAGGGGTCCTCGGACCCCTAGGAACATATTCGAATGGGTAATATGGGTTAAAGGGGGTGATAGGGTGACCTATGACCCTCTTTGACCCATTACATGACGACATATGTCCCTAGGGGTTCTAGGACCCCTAAGGACATATTCGAATCGTACATATGGGTCAAAGGGGGTCATAGGGTGACCTGTGACCCCCTTTGACCCATTAAACGACGACATATGTCCCTAGGAGTCTTAGGACCCCTAGGGACATATTTGAATCGTTCATATGGGTCAAAGGGGGTCATAGGTCGATTCAAATATGTCCCTAGGGGTCCTAGGACCCCTAGGGACATATTCGAATGGATAGTATGGATCAAATGGGGTCATAGGGTAAGCTATGACCCTTTTTGACCCATTAAATGACGACATATGTCCCTAGGGGTCTTAAGACCCCTAGGGACATATTCGAATCATTCATATGGGTCAAAGGGGGTCATAGGGTGACCTATGACCCTATTTGACCCATTAAATGACGATATATGTCTTTAGGGGTCCTAAGACCCCTAGGGACATAGGCGAATCGTTCATATGGGTCAAAGGAGGTCATAGGGTGACTTATGACCCCCTTTGACCCATTAAATGATGACATATGTCCCTAGGGGTCTTAGGACCCCTAGGGACATAGTCGAATAGTTCATATGGGTCAAAGGGGGTCATAGGGTGACCTATGACCCCCTTTGACCCATTAAACGATGACATATTTCCCTAGGACCCCTAGGGACATATTTGAATGGGTAATATGGGTCAAAGGGGGTCATAGGTCACCCTATGATCCTCTTTGACCTATTAAACGACGACATATGTCCCTAGGGCTCCTAGGACGCCTAGGGATATATTTGAATTATTCATATGGGTTTGATCAGTTAAACGACGACATATGTCCCTACGGTTCCTATGACCCCTAGGGACATAGTCGAATCGTTCATATGGGTCAAAGGGGGTCATAGGTCATAGGGTGACCTATGACCCTCTTTGACCCATTAAACGATGATATATGTCTCTATGGGTCCTAGGACCCCTAGGGACATATTCGAATAGGTAATATGGGTCAAAGGGGGTCATAGGGTGACCTATGACCCTCTTTGACCTATTAAACGACGATATATGTCTCTGGGGGTCCTAGGACCCCTAGGGACATATTCGAATGGGTAATATGGTTCAAAGGGGGTCACAGGGTGACCTATGACTCTGTTTGACCCATTAAATGACGACATATGTCTCTAGGGATTTTTGGACCCCTAGGGACATATTCGAATGGGTAATATGGGTCAAAGGAGGTCATAGGGTGACCTATGACCCTCTTTTACCCATTAAACGATGACATATGTCCCTAGGGGTCCTAGGACCGCTAGGGACATATTCGAATCATTCATATGGGTCAAATGGGGTCATAGGGTGACTTATGACCCCCTTTGATCCATTAAACGACGACATATGTCCCTAGGGTTCCTAGGACCCCTAGGGACATATTTGAATCGTTCATATGGGTCAAAGGGGGTCATAAGGTGACCTATGACCCTCTTTGACCCATTAAACGATGATATATGTCTCTATGGATCCTGGGACCCCTAGGGACATATTCAGATGGGTAATATGGGTCAAAGGGGTTCATAGGGTGACCTATGACCCTTTTTGACCCATTAAATGGCGATATATGTCTCTAGGGGTCCTAAGACCCCTAGGGACATATTCGAATGGGTAATATGGTTCAAAGGGGGTCATAGGGTGACCTATGACCCTCTTTGACCGATTAAATGACGACATATGTCCCTAGGGGTTCTCAGACCCCTAGGGACATATTCGAATGGGTAATATGGGTCAAAGGAGGTCATAAGGTGACCTATGACCCTCGTTGACCCATTAAATGATGACATATGTCCCTAGGGATCCTAGGACCCCTAGGGACATATTCGAATCGTTCATATGGGTCAAAGGGGGTCATACGTCACCCTATGACCCCCTTTGACCCATTAAACGACGACATATGTCCCTAGGGGTCCTAGGACCCCTAGGTACATATTCGAATGGGTAATATGGGCCAAATGGGGTCATAGGGTAATCTATGACCCTCTTTGACCCATTAAACGACGACATATGTCCCTAAGGGTCCTAGGACCCCTAGGGACATATTTGAATTGTTCATATGGGTCAAAGGGGGTCATAGGGTGACCTATGACTCCCTTTGACCCATTAAACGACAACATATGTCCCTAGGGGTCCTAGGACCCCTAGGGACATAGTCGAATTGTTCATATGGGTCAAATGGGGTCATAGGGTGACCTATGACCCTCTTTGACCCATTGAACGACGACCCTCTTTGTATTATATATTATTATATTAATATGTATAATAATATAATATATATATAACAACGTAATATTTTTATTAAATATAATATATATTATAAATATTATTATATTAATATGTATGTTATTAATATATCTATATAATAACGTAATATTTTAGGATATACTATTTATACTATTTTAGGATAATAATTATAATATTAATAAACACTAAATATTCATATTATTATATCTATAGTAATAATATAATACTATTATAGCTATAATAATAATATATTAATACTATATATTGTAGCTTAATATAAATAAACACTATATATTTACACTATTATATCTATATTAATAATATTAATACTATTCTAGGTATAATAATTATATTGATACTATAGGTATATTAATACTATTATATATTAATATTATTGATACTTTATACTAATACTAATATACTATTAACTTAGTTATAAATTAAAGTCGTTTGCCTCCAAATATTTTCATAATATTAATATTATTGTGGCAAAGGAGGAAAACCTTAGCAAGTTTTCCCCCCAAAAGTCCTTTTCCTATATCGGATATCCTATTTCATATCTGATATTTGATCTTGGATCGAATATCCGATTCAAAATCGGATATTCGATTTTACTGGCATCAATTTCTAATATTTGACTGTCCCTATAGACCCGACAACATTACTTTTTTACCTTTTTTTTATGGGATTTGTAAAAAGCGCATTTTGGGGCCCAACCAATTGAAAAGAATTCGAAAATATAACCTTAGGTGTTCGAATTTGTCATCTGAATGGGGAGCAGCAGTCGTCGAAAGGATAAACATAAAAGGAAGATATCCAATGAAGACATTGCGGCATATAGGGAAAGGGACAAAATGAAACACCAAAAAAAAAGACAAGGTATGCTAAATATCAATCAAGTTGACGATGAATTAATAAAAGGTGAAATCATAGATTTAGATAATGAAAATGTACCTATTGAAAATGATAATGCGGAAATTGAAAATGTAGAGATTGAAAATTTTGAAGAAGAAATGCCACCAAGTCATAATCCAAATTGCATAATTGACCATGTCGAAGATGACAATGCACAGGAACCTAATGCACAAGAACCTTACATATCTCTTAATTATAATCGACATGAAGGTTCTAAAACACCAAAATGGATAAGTGAAATTGATGAAACGATTATGACTAGTTTGGAAGGAAAAAAATCAGAAAGAACCATTTAGTTATGGGCTTCAAGACTATATCAGATGTTTTTCGACAACAAGACAGTGGTAGAGCAATGTCAACTTTTCATGCACTTATTAAAGATGCAAAAGATGAAACCTATGCTTTCCAAATTGAAAATTCGTGTCAATAAAAAGTTGGAAAGAAATGCCATTATTGTGAAGAATCTTTTCAGTGCTCTCAATAGCATTGGGAAAAATAGCAGAGAGAAGGATAATGGAGCTGCTTGAAGGGTTATTACAACCTCTTTGGTAAGTCATCATTTGAGAAAGGGTAGATATATAAGACAAACTTGTATTGATTTAAATCTAAATCGTACTACTTTGAATCTTTGAAGCCATTTTATTGTGTGCCACTCAAAATTCGAAATACATGTTGTTGCAAATATCATGTTGAGTTTTCTATGCACCATGAACTATTATGCTCCATCCATTCTACTTTGCATAGTAAAGAAATGTTGGAGGATTGTGGGGCTAGTGGGCTTCCAAAATCATCAAGAGACTTGTTAGATCAACTCTTATGTCGTAGAGTTGATGGTTGTTTCTTTTATAAAAATGCTTGCTTAAATGAGAAATGTTTAGAATGTGGTGGCTTATCCAAGTTTGACACATGTTTCAATGAGGGGTGTGAACAAGATCTTGGAAAGACAATAGTGAAAAAAAGAGTCTATGAAATGGTGAAATACACATTGAAGAGTGGGAGTGAGAGCTCTAGATGTGAATTGGTTGGAAAAGATATCAATGTGGCTAATTTTATTTCAGATTTCAAGGCAAATCTTTTTTACAAGTATGCAAGACATAGTCAGAGGTCTCAGTGGTTGGATCAACAATTTAGAACGTGTAAGGAGACTTTTCCCATTGGCACTATTATATCAATTGTTGATTTTGCCGAGAACTACACATTGCAACCTCAAAATGAGACATAATCTTAGTATTACAACTCTATTCAGATTGCAATTTTTGTTCACATAACATATAGACATGCCACTGATAGTGCGGAAGATAATCGAAAGATTATTAGAGAGTATCATTTTTATATGAGTGATGATAGATCTCACTCTCACGAGTTTGTACAACACTGTTTTGAGAATTTTTTTGATTTCTTACACGAGCATGCAATTGCTATGGATAGACATATCATTTGGTTAGATTACTATACAGGTCAATTCAAGAATGCTCGCATGTTTTATTGGTTGTGTAGGATGCACGTAGAGAGAGGGGTGCCTCATATTTGGAGTTTTTTTGAGTTCGGCCATGGAAAAGGGGAACATGATGGAGCAGGGGCATGTGTGAAGAGAGCTCTACTTAAGGAGCAACTGAAGATTTCAACAACAGAGCTTCTTGATGCTCATAGCATTGTTGATTGGTGTAGTTTAGCATTATCACAGTGGGGGAATCTTAATTCAGTGGTATGCAGGTTCTTTTGGTTGGTTGAGGAAGGTTCCATAGGTGATAGATCAGATTGTGCTACAGTGAGAGACTCATCAAAAATGCATTCATTTTGGAGCTCTAATTCTAGTACATGGACCATTTGGACACAACAACTAGCTTGTTTTTGTTGTACTTGTTTTCAGTGTGATTGGGATCACTGTGAGTCAAGTGAGTGGGTGGACACATGGGCTCCACATTATCTTACTCCATTGTCTATCATACCCTGTATCAAAAATGATGACATGGAAAGTTCACTTGAGCATAACCATCTATCAGATCTACTTCAGCCAGGACATGTCTTTACATTGGTTGCACCACAAGGGAATGATGAGAAATCCGATTATTGGTTAGCATGTTGTGTAAGAGGCAAACAAAAACTTGCACAATCGATCACAGATGATGATGGATTCACGTATCCTACTGGTTCAGTGGTTGTTGCTGGAACATGGCTGCGGACATACATGCTTAGAAGGAACAAAATTCTTGCATTCGAAGACTATCAGAAGCACAAAGTAATTCTCATATATTCGCATCTTATTATAGCAAAAAATGTAAAGTTATTGAAGCATTAAGGAAGACCAAAAGTAAAATAACTTTTTACTATTGCTAATGCTGATCATGAAGCCTTGTTGGAGACCCTAAAACAAAGAGAGGACCCTATTGGAATACTCAGCTAGGTGTATATACTTCTTATGTTATTTTCTTCATAATGATTTAATGAATTGATGATTATCTTGTTTAATACAATAAGTTACTAATTTTTGTATGATATTGGAATATAGGTACATCATGAAGAGTTGGAGAGGGGTGGTATTGGGGAGAATTTCTAAAATTTATGATGTATTATGATGTAAAATGTGTAGTTTTTTGTATATGGTTTTTGCATTTTGGTAGGTTCTTTGTAAGGAATTATAAGAGGAAGATATTGAACAAGTTCTTCCAAATCATATTTGCATGTGATACAAGGCTATAACGACAATTTTAAGAGCATTTATAATTATATGAAAGATAATTGCATGCGAATATCTTATTACAAATTTGGTTTTTTCCTTATTTGACATAAAGCTGACATTATGATTATTAAAACTATTTTTATCAAACTAATCAAATAAGGAAAATCTAGAAAGTACGGATGAACAATTAGAATACTTGATTTGTTCTATTTTGGAACCAATCATAGCATTTGAAAGCATAAAGAGTCATAATATTGTATAATGTTTTGAAATAATTTCATATTGAAAAGTTGTATGAAACACATTTGGGATAAGCCATGAAATCCATGAAAGAAGATAGTATGTAGGATAAGCAATTAAAGCCAATAAGCAAGATAGCACATGCATAATGACATGATATGAAGTTGGATATGAAGGCTATGAGTGGATAAGTCATTAGAGGTATCAACAATCCCATCATAAATGAGATCTTGGATTTTATGTTTCAACACTATGGAATCTTTAGTTTTATGAAATTTTCTTTCATGGAGATTAATTTAAGAATGCCTCGTGTGTATGTAAAGGTCTTAAGGGAGATTAATTTAAGAATGCAATATTCTCCTTTAACCTTTTCTCAAGTTTAGAATTGATTTCTATCATGTGCTTAGAGAGATGAAGGTAAGAACGATTATTTGTCTCTTCTAGCTCTTTGTATTGAACATATAGAAAGAGAGATGACAAGTGAACAAATTTAAGTGTAGTCAATAGATCAAGGAAACCATTTAGTGAAAGAAATTCTTAGTATGCATATCATAGACCATGAAGTTAGAAAATACCAATAGCTCTAAGACCAAAGAACCATTTTAAGCATGTTCAAGCACTAGAGACATAGAAAATCAAAGTCAATTTATGAAACTCCCCTTAGCAAAAAATGCAAACAAATATTTGCATTTGACGTTTTGATTTGGTTGAAAATTTTTGACAATAATTGATAATATTGCAAGCTTGATGTTTAAATTTTTTTTTTTTTCCAAGAAAGATAGTGACACATGGAGTAGTCTTCAAACAATCAAGCAAGGCACAAAACAACCTTTCTTGAAAAATTTTCAAAATCTAACTCTTAACAGCTACAAGTCAGTGCCATTAGCTTCGAGTGGGTGGGTGAACCATAGTGACACCCTTGTTCCAACCATGTAGACCCTCAATCGTTCGTGGCCACCCTGTACCGAGGAGTCTCCAAGGTGCTCTAAGTGCATTTTGAGGTCGATCTTTCGAGGGTCATAACTCAGAGCTTGTGAGGGCTATCAATGAATTGTCAAATGCTATAGGATGGTGATACTGAGGCCTAAAATAACCTATCTCATTTTTGAGAGATCACATTCCATTTGGATTCAACACAACGATCTCGCTTGATGCCAAAACTCACAGTGTGCCTCAGTTCATAGGTGCACCACAGCGTAACTTTGAAACCACTGATCTTGGCATCGAATCATCAGTGCCATTAGCTCTGGATGGGTGGGTGAACCCTAGTCACACCCTTGTTCTGGCCACAAAGACCATCCATCATTTGTGGCCACCCTGTACCGAGGAGTCTCCAAGGTGCTCTAAGTGCATTTGGAGGTTGATCTTTCAAGGGTCATAACTTAGAGCTTGTGAGGGCTATCAATGAACTGTCAAATGTTACAGGACAATGATCTTGAGGCCTAAAATAACCTATCTCATTTTTGAGAGATCACATTCCGTTTGGATTTAGCATAGCGATCTCGCTCGATGCCAAAACTCGCAGTGTGCCTCAGTTCATAGGTGCACCACAGCGTAACTTTGAAACCGTTGATCTTGGCATCGAATCGTCAGTGCCATTAGCTCTGGATGGGCGGGTGAACCCTAGTCACACCCTTGTTCTGGCCACAAAGACCATCCATCATTTGCGGCCCCCTCGTACCGAGGAGTCTCCAAGGTGCTTTAAGTGCATTTGGAGGTCAATCTTTCGAGGGTCATAACTCAGAGCTCGTGAGGGCTATTGATGAACTGTCAAATGCTACATGATGGTGATTCTACGGCCTAAAATAACCTATCTCATTTTTGAGAGATCACATTCCGTTTGGATTCAGCACAACAATCTTGCTCGATCCTAAAACTCGCAGTGTGCCTCAGTTCATAGGTGCACCACAGCGTAACTTTGAAATCGCTAATCTTGGCATCAAATCATCAGTGCCATTAGCTCCGAATGGGCGAGTGAACCCTAGTCACACCCTTGTTCTGGCCACGAAGACCATCCATCATTTGTGGCCACCCCATACCGAGGAGTCTCCAAGGTGCTCTAAGTGCATTTGGAGGTCGATATTTCAAGGGTCATAACTCAAAGCTCGTGAGGGCTATCGATGAACTATCAAATGCTACAGGACGGTGATGTTGAGGCCTAAAATAACCTATCTCATTTTTGAGAGATCACATTCCATTTGGATTCAGTACAATGATTTCGCTCAATGCCAAAACTCACAGTGTGCCTCAGTTCATAGGTGCACCACAGCGTAACTTTGAAACCGTTGATCTTGGCATCGAATCCTCAGTTCCATTAGCTCTGGATGGGCGGGTGAACCCTAGTCACACCCTTTTTTTGGCCATGAAGACCATCCATCATTTGCAGCTACCCCGTACCGAGGAGTCTCCAAGGTGCTCTAAGTGCATTTTGAGGTCGATCTTTCGAGGGTCATAACTCAAAGCTCGTGAGGGCTATCGATGAACTGTCAAATGCTACATGATGGTGATTCTATGGCCTAAAATAACCTATCTCATTTTTGAGAGATCAAATTCTGTTTGGATTCAGCACAGCGATCTCGCTCGATGCCAAAACTCGCAGTGTGCCTCAGTTCATAGGTCCACCACAACATAACTTTGAAACCGCTGATCTTGGCATCGAATCGTCAGTGCCATTAGCTCTAGATGGGTGGGTGAACCCTAGTCACACCCTTGTTTTGGCCACAAAGACCATCCATCATTTGCGGCCACCCCGTACTGAGGAGTCTCCAAGGTGCTCTAAGTGCATTTTGAGGTCGATCTTTCGAGGGTCATAACTCAAAGCTTGTGAGGGCTATCGATGAACTGTCAAATGATACATGATAGTGATCCTGAGGCCTAAAATAAAGTATCTCATTTTTGAGAGATCACATTCCGTTTGGATTTAGCATAGCGATCTCGCTCGATGCCAAAACTCACAGTGTGCCTTAGTTCATAGGTGCACCACAACATAACTTTGAAACTGCTGATCTTGGCATTGAATCGTCAGTGCCATTAGCTCCGGATGGGCGGGTGAACCCTAGTCACACCCTTGTTTTGGCCACGAAGGCCATCCATCATTTGCGGCCACCCCGTATCGAGGAGTCTCCAAGGTGCTCTAAGTGCATTTGGAGGTCGATCTTTCGAGGGTCATAACTCAGAGCTTGTGAGGGCTATCGATGAACTATCAAATGCTACAGGACAGTGATCCTGAGGCCTAAAATAACCTATCTCATTTTCGAGAGATCAAATTCTATTTGGATTCAGCATAGCGATCTCGCTTTATGCCAAAACTCGCAGTGTGCCTCAGTTCATAGGTGCACCACAACGTAACTTTGAAACCGTTGATCTTGGCATCGAATCGTCAGTGACATTAGCTCTAAATGGGCGGGTGAACCCTAGTCACACCCTTTTTCTAGCCACAAAGACCATCCATCATTTGCGGCCACCCCGTACCAAGGAGTCTTCAAGGTGCTCTAAGTGCATTTTGAGGTCAATCCTTCGAGGGTCATAACTCAGAGCTTGTGAGGGCTATCGATGAACCGTTAGAGGAGACAAGTTTGTAAGGATGGAGTGGCTTAGTGTTTTTGCTAAAATAAGTTAGTGGGAAGGCTTTATTAGAGGGTCTTGGCCAAACTAGTGGGGTGTTTGCCCACTCTCTAATTTTAGAGACACGTAGGTTTTGGAGGGAGATTAGGGGAGCTCTACTACAACTATCCTTACCCTAGCTTGGACCAAGGTTGGTATCTCAAACTTGCTTCTTTTCCATTTCTTTCTTTTAGCATGGTTAAGCAAATATGCAAGTGTGGAGTTTATCAATGGAGTATGCATTGCATTTCATTGTGGAGTAGCATTCATGTGAGTGCTTGAATGGTGTTCATTCCATGTAGATTAGTGTGACGCCATTGTGCATCTTTTTGTATTGTGTGGAGTATTGTGAGTATGAGGTTTGGATTTCGTCTGTTTCCTTGTTGTATTATGGGTGTTGATATTGTGTTGTGAAAATGTGATGTGCTCTCGAAAATTTCTTGTTTTATTTCTACTTGGTTTTGTTTTCTTGTTTTGTGCTTGAGTATTTTTATGGGCGTGGGACTTACACTAACCCTTGTGGGAAGGGAAGAGAAGTCCAGGGTGAAGGGCTTAAGTTGGGTTCGAAAAATGTATTGAGAACCTTGGAGTATGGGCTCCATTGTATGCCATAACATTTCATATCTTGCTGGGGGTGATAAGGAAAGTATGGTGTAGAAAGGAAGTTTGAGGAGTTACAGCTAATGGTAGTGGGTTTGGAGGAGGAAATGTGGAGGCCTCGAGAGGGCATTAAATGGTTCATTTATGATACCCCCGAGAGGGCATGAAATTTGGTGAATTATGATAGCCCTGAGAGGGCATGAAAATTGTTTATTGCAAATATGGTTTGGTATGGCAAGTCTCCATTTTAGAACACACCTTCACCCTATGTTTATGGTTCCATCTGTGAAGCCATTGTGAAATAGTCTTGGGGCGAAATTGTTCAAGTTTGAAATGTAATGTTTATGCATTGAAAGATTTTTATGTGTATCCCAGTTTGAGCCTTGTTCCCTAGCGCGGGGGTGGTCTCTTTGAGGCCTATGGTTGGGTGGAAAGCACCCATGGTCCTTTTTATTTTTTTGTGTTGCATATGCAAATTTGTGTCCAAGGGAGAAATGGAAATGGCTTGGAATGATCATCTTGCAGATTGATGTTGGATGAGAAAACTTGACATTGTGCCCTCATTTGTGAAGGAGGATTCACCAGCTTGTTCATGTTCTCAACGATCATGTTGGACAATGTTCATGCTACTCATTGTCTATATCTTTCAATGTCCATGTTCCTTATGATTTTTAAAAGTCCCTTATGTTGCCCCATTGTGATGGAAGGAGATTGTATCATTGTTACCTAATGTACGTGTAGAAGAAATAATTGATAAGGTTGTATATGCATGTTTCATTTGGAGTTTATATTGTTATGAAAGCATTGGTACAAGTCACAGATTTGCTTTGACATCATTGTTATCATTTGAAAATGTGAAAGAAAGTTTTCTCCTTGTGGTATTGTAAATGACTAGTTGATAATAACAATCCATAGATGTTATGTGATACCATTGATTGTATAAATTTAAAACTTAGTAGATTGCTTACAATCTTGTTGTGCACTAAATAATTTAGAAGGAAATTTTTATGGTCATATCACATGCATGGATAACATTGATTTTAATTACCAAGCTTAATGCAATTCTAAGCAATAAAATCATCAAATTAATTTTATGATATAACAAAATGAAGTTTGTTGTAAGAGAAGACATAATAAAATCTATGAGATACATTTCTGTAGGCATGCATTTTCCTCTCTAGAAAATGTATGGTAAAGGCAAATAAATCCCTTCCTTAATACAGAGCAATAAAATATTAAAGAAATTTCCCAGATTCTAGACTGCTATCCTATAAAAATAAAAATAATAATAGCATATAGAGACTAATGAGTGTCCTAGACTAATATATTTTCTAAGTGACAGAATGGTACACATTACAATCTTGTGACCTCTAAGTCACATCCAACACTCAAATAATAAATTAGTAATTAAATAAATAAAGGCATATTAGTGTGCATGTTAGAGAATATGACAAATTTAAATATTTAACTCAAAATTAAAATAAAACCCAAGATTGATTGGATGTACATATAATAGGGTTTTAATATGAAGTAAGTTGTTGGGATGATGGGATTGGAGAATCAAGGATAAGGATGGATGGTGGATTAAAATAATAACTCAAATCTAGTTTTATCTAGTCAATAAAGCACATTGATACATTGATACATATATGTCAGAACGACAAGGTATGTTATATACAAACCTTATTTATACGCTTGCACCTAATCCTTGCATAAACAATTCATCTAACAAATTTAAATTGACCCACTCAATACGATGGTGTAGTAGGATTGTTTAAATACAGATCGTGAATTATTATTGAGTTAAGTACTTTGAATTGGCCCTTAGACTTACTAAGAGTTCCTCATTTTATGTGCTTACTAATTCGTACTATGAAACTACTTTGAATCTTAACATGCTTTGATAATAATAATATTGATAGTGAGAAAGTGAGCTTATGGTGAATAGTTAGATGTAATTTAATGTAAAAAGTAAATGTAATAGTATAGTAATTATAGTAATTAAAATAGTAAATGTAAAAGCATGGCAATGTAGCTAGATTAGTTAGTAGTTGATGAGCTAGATAGTTAGTAATTGTCTTTTGTTAGAGTGAGTTTAATTTATGTATTGAAATAGTAACTTTTGCGTTTAGAAAACTGTAGTGAGTGCTAGTTTGGTGAGGAAGCAATGTTGATAGATAATGAGGATATAGTAATATAGTAATTGTCACATTAATATATATTGTAATGATTAATGAATGTGTGTACATTGGTAATGAGGATAATAAGTAATTATGATCCCCTTCCCTTACATGCTAGAATCATGACCTAGTCCATATGATACAACCGATAGACCCTAATAGAATATTAGTATCAGAGGCTTGTTAGGATATGAATTACCTCACTAATTTATGAGTGTTGTATCTTGAACTTGCTTGTTTGACTCGTGATGCTAACTTGAACTAGATTGTCATCCAATCTATTTGAAAACCACCTGTGACTAAAATGTTAACACCTTCACACTATTCACATGAGTCTTGAACTCCTATTCAATGATAACCTTGTTTTACAATATGTAATTTCTTATGCAACTTCATAAGCTACAAAAAAAAAAAAAAGTATTGTGTTTTTACTAGTAGAATTCAGGGCATGACACATGATCCATGATAAATTGAACAATACTAGATACTAAATTAATATGTATATCATTGTGCACATAAATGACAAAAATATATATCAAAATACATGTATCCATAGACAAAATTTTACACAAATATATATCAAAGATCATGTATCCATAGACAAAGTACTCAAATATATATATATATATATCAAAATACATAGATCCATATACAAAATGTGGCTGATCCTACCATCATAATGTGTATAATATCAATGTTTCTGTATACAATGTGGCATATGCCATCTCAAAATGTCTCATTATGCATCCTACGAAAACTATACTATCCTAGGGTGCTGGTGGATGATCAAAATGCAGCCTCTTCACTACACTGGGTGGAACGGATGCCTCCTACATAAACAAAAAAGGAAAACCCAAAGTTAGACTACTAAATTTATATGATTCTATGTATCTAACATTGAATTGCTCAAATGAATAATGATCTTTTCTATATTGGAGATTAATACTATCAAAATTTCATACTAAATACCTCTCTTGTCAACCTCCTATGCCGGTCAGGAGTCCTCTTGTATGCCCTCGGCAATGCTGGTACCTCTGTGATTGTGGGCTGTATATGTTCAAATACCTTTGTCAGATGAATCTACAATTTAAACTATAAAATTATAATTCATAGCATGCTAAATTTATAACATATTTAATCATGAATTCAAACTACAACTTACTATTGTAGGCTCCTCCTCAGGAGTGAGTGGCCGCGTCATCAAATCTACATAATTGTCCCGTCGAACCTCATGTGCACTAGGAGTCTCCTATGAGATACAACATAGTAGTTGTTAATATCATGAAAATTAGTTTTGAATTTATTTATGAAGATAAGTGATGCAGGAGAATCCCATGCTCATCAGGGGAACATTGAAGATCCAAGGCATTACAGAGGTCATGGAACATCTCTTGAAGTCAATTGGGCAATCCTTGCACCAATTATGGCTCATGGAAGCATACAAAGTTATAATATTGGACTCATATGTGGAAGAAAGTTGTAATTGGGCATGAGATAGGATTTTAGGATTTCATATGGTAGATGAGTCATTTGATAGGTTCATGTAGGTTGTCATGATCATATCTTGTCATTAGACAAGTCAAAATGTTCTGGAATTGAGTTTTGGGGTTTAAACAAGCAGGCCCTGGTTTTTAAGCCATTTTAAGGAGGGTTTTAAAGTTTGGGTGTTTAGGAGTGTGACCAAGACCTATAATCTTGAAAATCCTTAGTGTGTTGGTCCCTTTGTTGAAGCCTTGGTGTGTCTAATTCCTCCTTGTGTGTCCCAGAGTTGAAAGGTACATAAGTGGTGTCCAGAGATTTCTTGGTGAGGAAAGAAAGAGAATCAGTGAGTTGGCCCTTGGGAAGGAAGAAAACTTGTTGTGAAAATGCCTCCTAAAAATCAAATGGCTAGAGAACTTGAAGAATTGAGAGAAGAGTTGGCAAAAGAGAAAAGAGAGAGGAGAGAACTTGAAGCATCTAGAGTGAGGGAAGAAAGATAGATGAGAAGAGAGGGGCTGAAGCTTATTGCAAGGATAGAATCCTTAGAAAAGGAAAGGCAAGAACCTAGAGGAGAAGAGGTTAGAGGAAGAAATCATGGAGAGAACCATGAAGAAGAAGAGGTTGGTAATGCAAGGCAAGAGCATGAGACAATAGATGATCCTGAAGAAAGGAGATTTATGAGAATCATTAAGGCAGTACAAGGTAATGGTGGGAAGAACCATATTGATTTTCCAATATACTAGGGTAAAATAGATAGTGAAGAAGTACTAGGGTGGATAGAGGCCCTTGAGAACTACTTTGATCTTGAAGACATAGAGGCAGATAAGAAGGTAAAAGTAGCAACAACAAGACTGAGAGGAACATCACTCACTTGGTGGACTAGTGTTCAGAATGAGAGAGAGGAAAGGTGGTGCAGGGCACCTAACCTATGTGGCAGGGGGGAACAAGTATCTCTATTGCTAGACACCTTGCCACTCTATGAAAGCAAGGATTCAAGTAGATTAGGAAGTTGGAATAAAGGTTTGGTCCATATTTTACAAGTTGGTCTATGTTTTGTAATAAAGGCACATGTAAGGCCCACAAGCATTTTGGTGTGGTTATAAACCAAGTGACTCCATGGGACCAAAAGGCCTTAGAATAGGGTATTTAGAGTCTAAACAGTATTAGCAAAAAGTGGTTGTTTGTTTGTTTTATGGTTGGGAATGCCTATATGGTTGTTCCAACAGTTATGTAGACCTTTATATATGTCATATGTGATCTCAGTTGAAAGGGGGAGATCAGAGTGTATGGTGGTTTGGAGAAAAAACAATAAAAACTTCAATTTTTGGGAAATTTACTTAGTTGCATTTAATAAATCCATATGACCAATTTTGAGTCAATGGAATAGTTTAGAAAGTTAGGGAATGCATAAAAACTATAGTTTGAAATTTCAATTTCAATTTAAAATAGTCATATTAGTTTTGGAGGGAAAGTAGTAATTTGGTATTTGTTTGATTAAATAAACCTTTGTAACCAACTTGGTCGGTTGGACAGGTGCATATAAGCCTATCTAAGTTGTAATGAACATATGCAAGACATGAATCATTATTGGTACGGAAAAAATCACAGAAATTGTATAGAACAACAATCATACTTTCCTCTGCATCAATTGAAAAAAAAAAAAAAAATGATACTTATACATACAATGGGGCTCTTTGTGCGAATGAAAATCGTTGATGATCTAGGACGCCAAATCTGTACAGGCTCATTGCCAGTAGCCACACCCTATATACAATAAATAATGTAATTAAATGAGATTACCACAAACATTTTACAAGAATGCATCTAATTACCTTTCCTTTGTCAATGCATGCTGGCTCACCCCTTGCACTTTGTCCCCCCGGGGCAGGTGTTATCTACAAGATAAAAGAAAGATTAGCAACCATATGTGTTACAATATCAAATAGAAAAAAGAAATGCGAACACAACATAGTGTATCGTAGATGTCTCAAGGCCAAATGAAATGGCTGAGAGTGTAGCATCATCTATCTGTCTGAGCTCCTCCTTGGTCATCAACTAAACATGAATGAAGATCACATACATGTAAAAGTCAGTATGGATTAAAAATTAAAATTACTCTATTATAAAAATTAACTTTAAATCACATATGTCATAAAAAAAATGTATACACCTACTGACACCAAAGGAGTCCATGCCTTTGCATTCCCCTCCTCTCTCGCATCAGGGTTTGTAGCCTCTGCACGTGCATCTGGTGTGTCCTCGTCTAATACAAAATGATACTCAGGAAGATCACCTATGGGACCCAGGCAAATATTCTTGCATGTAATGCAAGTGTGAGACACACAAACGTGTGATGAGATAGCCAATGATGAACTGGCACCAACATCATCAACACGAGGAGGCAAGACTGACCTAGCCTGAGATATCATTAGGCTACTCAGCCTATGAATGGCTCTGATGGTCTGAGAGCTAGCCTCTGCAATAATATCTGGATGCTGCACTCGAGGAGGGGGGGAGATATCAAGAGGGGGGGGACAAAAGTGCCAAGTTTCTTCCACTGGGAAGAGGGTCTATCCTGAGGAGCTCCTAGTCCTAAGCCCATGTTGGGCTTCATGCTCCAATAGTTCACTTTAAGTTTCAACACAAATTCTGCATATAATTTTCTAAGGAAATAAAATGGTATGTCTAAATTGCCATGTGGAGGGATATCAAAGACCATCCACCAACGGTCCCAAAAATTTGCACGTATGGCGTCATTTGTGCACCATTTAATCAATAGTTTGGTTTTTTTTAGGTCAACTGGTATACCCGTTTTTGGGTTAGCAAAAAGGCTTGCCAAATCGTCTTTGGTTATGTTGAGGGCCGCAACCTCATCATAATCCAAACCATCATCAAACATCTGGTGCATTTCATCATGCCGACAAAGAGTGGCATTTTGTTGGTTTGTAAGGGTTTCAATGTTATCCACTATGGTATTTAACGTGGATAACATAGGAGCCAGTGCAGGTACATAATTGTATGTTCTATGCAAACCTCTCAACTCAGTGAGATTTTCATTTATCAAATCCTCGATTCGAGGAGGGTTTTGAGGAGGTAGAGGATCATTTGGTGGACGATTTTGTGGGGATATTGGATCATTTGGTGGTGGGTTGCGAGGAATATTATTCCCTACCTCAATGTCATCATTTTGATCAGCCATTCCTATTGAATTGCAAAACGTAATATATATTAAAAAAATCTAAATTTTAACCATTTTTGTCAAAAAAACCCTAGATTCAACTAAAACAAACAAAATCATGTTAAAATCTATTAAATTTAGGTTAAAAATGAGTCGGGGCGGGGGGGGGGGGGGGGGGGGGGGGGGAACATACCTGATATTTGATATCCGATCCGTGATGGCAATACTGGCCCAAATTTGCGTAAAATAAGGGCCGTGGGTTTGTGATTTTGTTTAATCCAATGCACAGGTATCAGATATCCGATATGACATTACAATATATATAATATAACATATAATATATAATATATATTACATTTTATATATTTTTATATTATATTTTATATTTATTATATTAATTTACTATATATTATAATACAAAATATTATTATTATATTATATTATTATAATTTATAATATATTATACTTTTTTATTATATATTATATTATAATATATGAAATATTATATTATATTATTATAATATAATATGTTATTATAATATTATTATTATAGTATAATTATTATTATAATAATAATATTATTATATTATAGTATAATAATAATTATAATAATAATAATATTATTATAATATAGTAGTATGATATATTATTTAATATTATTATTATTTTATATCAATAATAATAATATTAAATAATATATCATACTATTATATGATTTTAATTATTAGTCGGATATTTGATTTAAAATCAGATATCCGATATTATCGGATATCCAATATCAAATCAGATATCCGATATGATATCAGATATCCGATATGATATCGGATATCCGATAAGGCTCGGCTTAACCTTCCAGGTTTGGTTCCTGGATAGGTAAAAAAAAGTCAGAGTGGATTTTGAAGCACTTTTAGACGTCTTCAAACTCTTTTTTTTTTCACATCGCCACTTTTTGGCACACCATGATCCTGCACATACCCTGTCAAGATAAATTGTTATCACCTTAATGATGTATGAACTGTTCAAATGCTTAAGAAAATTCTGATACTTAATCTTATTGAATTTAACTCCCCTTAAGAGCCCAACAAGATAGTGTTGGAATGCAAATTGACCAGTCAATACAATATTACTATTTTCCAAACACTAAAATCCCTTAACACATTCAATCAATTGGACTATCAATTAAAGAAAATTTGACAATTTTATCAAAGGAGACAAAATAAAAGATACAAAAATGATATCCCCAAAACATCAATCGAGCACATGAATCCTTGTATCGAACTTGAAATACTTTCACCACAAATTACATGTGTTGCTGGTGCATATAGATGAAAAAATCCAGACTGGACAATAGAATCAATTTCTCTCTATAAAACTATATAAACAATGTTTAGTAATGAAATCTATCTTTTGCAAATTTGGCCCTTATAATTATAGACATTGAATTGTTTACAAAATGAAAGGGTATGACCCTTTGTTTACAAAATTTGAACTTGACTAACTCATAATCAACTGTCAACTAAACAAAACAAGTTTATTAAAGAGATTAATTGTGTTGAATCTGACGATGATTCCTCAATGAAATTGTTACATTTTAAAAGGTATTCATGATATTTATCATCTTCTAGAAAATATGCATCATTGATCACCTCTTAGGATTTAAATTCACTCTTGAAAATTTGCTCCATCTATTGGCTTATTTTCATCATTTCCAAGTTGTCATTTGTTGTTTCTCCTAGGGCCTAGTCGTACATCACATGGCACATTCCCATCCATTTCTCCTTGTCAATCATATTTCCATCTACATCATGCCAACCACTAAGTGCACCAAGTTGTGGTACCAAAAGGGGGGTATAAGTGGACACCTTTTTTCTGAAATCAACAATTTATGAACTTCAACAAAAATTTGAAGATAGCTACGCTCAAAATTTTAAGATATGAGAAAAACAAAAGTAGTAGTCCTTTGAATCTAGCTTCTAAACTACTAATTTTTTTCCAAAATGGTTTAGTTTTAGGTCCTCAAAAAGGGGGGCCATAGAAAGTGGTATTGTTTATTGAGAAAAAATATACCACAATACAAAGCATGGCCCCCTTAAAATTTTAATCTTTTTTTTGAAATTCTTTAATCGCTCTAGCCAAAAGTT
>CM053788.1:670532741-670616549 GCA_028749045.1 Cupressus sempervirens | reverse complement strand
TGAGATTCCTTCATACCTTTACTATCAATGACGTGGGCCTTGGTAATGTTGTCCGGTCTACAAAATATGACTTGGTGGCCGTTGTATTATCCGATGACGTGGACCTTGGAAGCTCTTAGAATATGCAGGTGTGTAATCTCTTCCTCCATGTCCTTCATGATGACCTGGAGTATCTATTGTGTTTTTCCATCTACATTCCCACTGTCCATTTATATGGTCATGTTTGAAAGGAGTGCCTCTTCATTAAGTCATGATGTATGGTGTAGAGGTCCTGTGGGGGAATTATTTAATTATTCATTTTCTACATTTTATAAATTAATATTCAATTAAATAATATATATGTTTATTAAAATAATTTATTTATAGAGTGATTAAATATTTAAACTACTAAAGTTAACATTACTTATTTAGTATTGATTCCATTATTATTTCACATTAATCATAAGGAAGATTACATTATTTTTGGTGCATTTATCCTTAGTTAAATAATTTATACAATAGCTATGTTTTGATTACAATCAATTTGAGCTCATGACAGTTAGGAAAAGGAAAGAGGGATTCCAAAGTTTCATCCATTGGCTCAAACCCCAAGGCATGCAAATTAGCAAATCTTAGAATGCAGCAGAGTTGTCACATGAAGATGCCAACTCATTCTTGCCTCTACAGTACGGCCACCATCTACTCTTGCCCTAAAACCTCCAAAATCCTATAGTACACTTGAAAATCTCCCATTCCACTGAAAATCAGATTTTTCCAATGGTGGAAATGGGAGATATTTCCATTTTCCTCGAAAACCCTAGGTAGTTAGGGTTTGTGACCAATTTTCAAAAAAACTCTTATATCTCCAACCTCCAAGCGATTCAAGAGCTTAGAGTAGGCTCATTAGAAAGGTAACTCCTTAAGCTTTAATAAAATCTAACTCTCTAATTCCCTCTATCCATATAGTCTATACAATGAACATAAAAATAGTATTTTTGTAGGAAAAATGATAGTTTTATTGATTAAAAAGAAAGATCTTAAATTGTGTGTCTTCCACCCACTTGTAAGGGCTTATGAAGACCTTCCTCCAACTGGTCCAACCAAATTTTGAAGGTTTTGACTGTTGGAGGGAACCATTACAAACAAAAATCATTAATATAGTGTAAATGTTGCATTATTATTATTGTTATGAAACTTATTTTGATTTTATGACTTTACCATGACTTCTAAAACACTCTAACACCTCCAAAGACTTCTAACATGACCCTAGGCAACTACTAGATCCCTATGACCTCATGAAGCAACTAGTTTATACAAATACCAAAATTTGTTCAAGGGTTCACACAAATAGGATCAGTATGCAAGAAAGAGCCTAATTAACCAAATATGCTAGAAACCAAAGGTGTGAAGACCTAGAGACCTTAAGACCACTTATTTTTGATGGGGTGCTCCTACACTAGAGAGAGTAGGCAGTGAGAGAGGGAGTGGGAGAGGGAGAGCAAGAGAGAGAGAGTAGGGGATGGGAGAGAGTAGGTGATGGGAGAGGGAGAGGGAGGTAGATAGATAGAGAGAGAGAGAGAGAGAGAGAGAGAGAGAGAGAGAGAGAGAGAGAGAGAGAGTAGCGGTGGGAGAGTGAGAGCAAGAGAGAGAGAGAGAGAGGGGATGGGAGTGTGTGTAAGAGAGAGAGTAGAGGATGGGAGATAGAGTGAGAGAGAGAGAGCAGATAGTGGGAGAGGGACTGTGAGAGGGAGAGAGAGGGGGGATGGGAGTGTGTGTAAGAGAGAGAGAGAGAGAGAGAGAGAGAGAGAGAGAGAGAGAGTAGGGGATGGGAGAGAGTGAGTATGTGGTGGGAGAGGGAGTGGGAGAGGGAGAGTGAGAGATAGAGAGTAGGGGATGGGAGAGAGTAGGCGATGGGAGAGGGAGTGGGATAGAGAGAGAGAGTAGTGGGCAGAGAGGGAGTGTGAGAGGGAGAGCGAGAGAGAGGGAGGATGGGAGTATCTATGAGAGAGAGAGAGAGAGAGTAGGGGATAGGAGAGAGAAAGAGTAAGATAGAGTATGGAATGGGAGAGGAGAGAGAGAGTAGGGGATAAGAGAGGAGAGAGAGCAGGGGATAGATAGAGAGAGTAGTAGTGGGAGAGGGAGAGTGAGATAGAGAGAGAGGGGGATGGGAGAGAGAAAGAGTGAGAGAGAGTAGGGGATGGGAGAGAGAAAGAGTGAGAGAGAGTAGGTGGTGGGAGAAGGAGAGCGAGATAGAGAGGGGGGATGGGAGTGTGTGTAAGAGAGAGTGGGAGATGGGATAGAGAGAGTAGGGGATGGGGGGGAGAGAGAGAGAGAGAGAGAGAGAGAGTATGCAATGGAAGAGGGAGTGGAGAGGGAGAGCAAGAGAGAGAGTAGGGGATGGGAGAGGGAGTGGGTTAGAGAGAGAGAGTAGCAGTGGGAGAGGGAGTGTGAGGGAGAGAGAGAGAGTTGGGATGTGAGTGTGTGTAAGAGAGAAAGGGATGGGAGAGAGGGAGTGAGAGAGAGAATAGGGGATGGGAGAGGAGAGAGAGAGTACGGGATGAGAGAGGAGAGAGAGTGAGAGAGAGTAGGGGATGGGAGAGGAGAGAGAGTGAGAGAGAGAGAGAGTAGGGGATGGGAGAGAGAGAGTAGGAAATGGGAGAGGGAGTAGGAGAGGGAGATAGATAGAAAGAGTAGCGGTGGGAGAGGGAGTGTGAGAGGGAGAGCAAGAGAAAGAGGGGGATGGGGAGTGTGTATAAGAGAGAGTAGGGGATGGGAGAGAGAGTGAGAGAGAGATTAGGGTATGGGAGAGAGAGTGTAGGTGTTGGAAGATGGAGTGGGAGAGGGAGATAGATAGAGAGAGTAGCATGAGAGAGAGAGTAGGAGTGGTGGGTTGAGTTGGGAGATGTAGAGGAGAGTGAGAGAGGTAGGTGTTGGGAGAGGGGTTTATCGATAGTGTGTAGGGAGAGTGGGAGAGGAGAGGGAGAGAGATTAGAGATTGAGAGTAGGGATGAGGGTTGAGTGTGAGTAGGGTTGTGAGATGGGATTGGAGAGGAGTAGGGATGAGTGGGAGAGGAGTTAGGGGATGAGGAGAGAGTGTTGAGAGTAGGGGAGAGAGTTGGGAGTTTGAGAGAGAGTAGGTATGAAGGTGGGATGGGTGGGATGAGGGAGGAGATATTTTTTACTGTGGTCACGCTATAGTGCATACGCACTTTATAGGATGACTAACAATTTTACAAGACATCATGCTTGGATGGTACATGCTTATTTTGTGGTTCTTTACAACTTTGATCAACTTGTGAACATATGGATAGTACACATGCAATTGGAAATGAAATAGTAGATTACAAAAAATATAAGACAATGACATATGCTCTAAAAGATGGGGAACAAGGTAAAAGATGTAATTTGGTCATTGAAAAGATTCTAGTGTATGAGTTCATGAAAAAATTATTTATGAATATGCAAGGCATACACCTATAGCTTGATGGCTAGATTTGCAATTCAAGTTGTGCAAGGATACGTTTCCACTGGATACCATTGTTTTGGTTGTAGAATTCACAAAGAACTACACACTACAACCACAAAATGAGGTGGAAGTAAAGTATTATAATTCTCAACAGGTTTCCATATTTGTTCTCATAACATTCATGCATTCACCTACAAGTATAGAGGATGACAAGAAGATTTTGAGGGAGTACCATTTTTACATCAGTGATGATTGATCACATTCTATGGAGTTTGTACATGGTTGCTTTCAGCTATTTTATGGAGATTTGGCTAATAGTAGCATACTATATCATTAGCACATTATTTGGTTAGAGAATTGTGCATCTCAATTCAAGAATGCATGGATGTTCTATTGGTTGAATAGGATGCACAGGTTGTCTAGAATTTAATATATGTGGAATTTTATAGAGGTTGGTCATGGAAAGGGAGAGCACAATGGTCTAGGTGCATGAATCAAAAGAGCCTTAGCTTGTGAAGAACTAAAGTACAAAGATGGAGCAATATTGATAGATGCAAAATCCATCATCCAGTAGTGTAACACTACAATGGGTCCAGGTAAGGAAGGTGAGTCTACGGTTTGTAGATTTTTTTGTTGATAGATAATATTAACATTGCACCATATGAGGATTGTTGCAAACTAATAGGATCAAGTGAGGTGCACTCTTTTAGAAGCTTTGATGTAGGTTCATGGAGTATCCACACACACAAAATGGCATGCTATTGTCCATCATGTGTAGAGGAAAATAGGGATGACTGCAAGTTGATTGAATGGGTGGACAAATGGGATATATTGGTTTTGGACCTAATTGAGACCTATCTATTGACTTTGACCACTTGTCTGATCTAGTGTAACCTAGTAATATATATATTTATATATCTTTGTAATTTCAATATGTAACTTTATAACTTTTATCGAAGTATTTTCTAGATTAATGATCACATTTTGTACATTTATCACTGCAGGCCATGTTTTGTTGTTATTGCACCTAAAGATAATGAAGAAGGGACAAATTATTATTTGTGCCTTTGTGTCCAAGACAAACAAACATTGGATCACTCAGTTATAGATGGTGAAGGTTTAGAGTACCATATCATTGCGGTGGTAGTAATCAACACATGGCTTAGATGATATTCTATGAAGAACCCTAACTGGTGGTTATTTGAGGATTGACAAATAGAGAGGAAGATTCTTCATTATTCAAACCTTGTTGTCACATCAAAGATCCACTTGATAAAATATGGTAGAAAACCAAATAATAATACTCTTTGGAAAGTTCACAAGTCAGACCATGAGGCAATACTTGAGACATTAAGATGTAGAGCAGATCCAGTTGGTTCATTAGATTGAATAGGGAGAGAGAGAGAGAGAGAGAGAGAGAGAGAGAGAGAGAGAGAGAGAGAAAGAGTGGTGCAGGGTCACCTTGAATCATAGGGCCCTCACCTTTTCATTATTTTTGTTCTATGCTCCAAGTGAGCCTTGTAAGTAGAATAAGTGTTATTCGACCTAGGTGTGGTAGTTAGGGTATTGGATGTCATTTAATGTCCTTAGAAGAGTCACTATTTTGGCCTAAAAATCAAGGCATACATTGCCATAGGGAAATGATTAAACTAAGGGATGAGTCATTAGCTTAGGGAAGGGTCCCTAGCATGGAATTTCTAAGGGATAGCCTAAATAACAAGTTAGAAGTGTTAAGACTTGAGCACTTGAACATTCTTAGGCACACCAAACCGAAACATCCCTAAGAATCACTACATGTCATAAGGTAGTGATCTTTGACAAGGCATAGCTCAGAGCTTGTGTGAGGCATGGATGCAATTCTAGGTGCTATAGGACTATGTTGTGAAGACCTACAATAACCTCTCTCACTTTTTGAAGATCTTATTCCATTTTGATTTTTCGATGCCATCTCGAGTGATGTTGAAACTTGTAGTGTTGGCAAGTACAAAGTTTCCAACTACCAAATCTCCCTCATCATTTGTCATGGGATCAAACTATCTATTTTTTTAGCTCTAGGTAGCTAAGTAAAACCTAACCCAAAGCCTATCCCATCTAGTTGAGTGCTCAAATGTTCTTAGGTACGCTAAACCAAAATGTCCCTAAGAGTCACTAAATGCCATAGGGCAGCGATCCTTGACGGAGCATATCTCAAAGCTCGTGTGAGGTATGGATGAAATTCTACATGCTATAGGACCATGTTTTAGAGACCTACAATAATGTCTCTCACTTTTTGGAGATCTTACTCTATCTTTATTTTGTGATGCCATCTCGGGTCATGCTGAAACATGTAGTGTTAGATAGTACAAAGTTGCCAACTATCAAATCTCCCTCACCATTTGTCATGGGATTGAACTATCTATTCTATTAGTTCTAAGTGGTTGAGTAAACTCTAACCCCAAGCTCATCCCATCTTATTGATAATTTTCACGTTCTCAGGCATGTCGAACCGAAATGTCACTAAGAGTCACTAAATGCCATAGGGCAACAATCTTTGATAGGGAATATCTCAGAGCTTGTGCAAGATATGGATGTGATTCTAGGTGCTATAGGAACATGTTGTGGAGACCTACAAATACATCTCTCTCTTTTTGGAGATCTTACTCTATTTTCATTTTCCAATGCCATCTCAGGTAATGTTGAAACTCATAGTGTTGGCCAGTACAAAGTTGCCAATTGCTAAATATCCCTCACTGTTCATCATGGGATCAAACTATCTATTTAGTTAGCTCTAGGTGGCTGGGTAAACCCTAGCCCCAAGCTCATCCAATCCCGTTGAGCACTTGAACATTCTTGGGCATGCCAAATTAAAATGTCCCTAAGAGTCACTTAGTGCCATAGGGCAGTGATCTTTGATGGGGCATATCTTTGAGCTCATGTAAGGTATGAATGAAATTCTAGGTGCTATAGGACCATGTTGGAAAGACCTACAATTACCTCTCTCACTTTTTGCATATCTTACTCTGTTTCAATTTTGTGACATAATCTCGAGTGATGCTGAAACTTGTAGTGTTGGCTAGTACAAAGTTGCCAACTGCCAAATCTTCATCATTGTTCATTGTGGGATCAAACTTTCTATTCTATTAGCTCCAAGTGGCTGGGTATACCCTAGCCCCAAGATCATCCCATCCCATTGAGTGCTTGCACATTCTTGAGCACGCCAAACTGAAACATCCCTAAGAGTCACTAAATGCCATAGGGAAACAATATTTGATGGGGCATATCTCAAAGCTCCCAAAACATATGGATGCAATTTTAGGTGTTATAGTACCATGTTATGGAGACCTACAATAATCTCTCTCTCTTTTTGGAGATCTTACTCCATTTTGATTTTGCGATGCCATCTCAGGTGATGTTGAAACTCATAGTATTGCCTAGTAAAAAGTTTCCAATTACCAAATCTCCCTCATTGTTTATCGTTGGATCAAACTATCTATTCTATTAGCTCTGAATGAATAGGTAAAACCTAGCCCCAATCTTGTCCTATCTTGTTGAGTTTTTGAACGTTCATGCTAAACCAAAATGTCCCTAAGAGTCACTAAATTTCGTAGGGCAACAATCTTTGAGGGGGTATATCTCAGAGCTTGTACGAGGTATGGATATAATTCTAGGTGCTATAGGACCATGTTGTTGAGATATACAATAATCTCTCTTTCTTTTTGGAAATCTTATTCCATTTTGATTTTGTGATGCCATCTCGAGTGATGCTGAAACTTGTAGTATTGGCCAGTACACAGTTGTTGACTGCCAAATCTCCCTCACCATTTGTTGTAGGATTGAATTATCAATTTCATTAGCTCTAGGCATCTAGTTAAACCCTATCCCCAATCTCATCCAATCCCATTGAGTGCTCACACATTCTTGAGCACGCTGAATTGAAACACCCTAAGAGTCACTAAATGTCATAAGGCAACGATATTTGATGGGACATATCTCAAAGCTCGTGTGAGGTATGGATGTGATTTTGGGTGCTATAGGACCATGTTGCAGAGATCGACAATAGACTCTCTCTCTTTTTGGAGATCTTACTCTATTTTGATTTTGGGATGCCATATCAGGTGATGCTAAAACTCATAGGTTGGCTAGTACAAAATTGCGAACTGCCAAATCTCCCTCATCATTCATCATGGGATTGAATTGTCTATTCCATTAACTCCAAGTGGCCAAGTAAACCCTAGCCCCAAGATCATCTCATCTTGTTGAGTGCTCGAATGTTCTCAGGCATGTCATACCAAAATATCCCTAAGAGTCACTAAATTCCATAGGGAAGTGATCTTTGATAGGTCATATCTCAAAGCTCATGTGAGACATGGATGCAATTCTAGGTGCTATAGGACTGCATTGTGGAGACCTACAATAATATCTCTTAGTTTTTGGAGATCCTACTCCATTTTGATTTTGCGATGCCATCTAAGGTGATGTTGAAACTTGTAGTGTTGGTCAGTACAAAGTTGTCAACTACCAAATCTTCCTCACCATTCGTCATGGGATCAAATTGTCTCTTCTATTAGCTCTAGGTGGATAAGTAAGCCCTAGCCCTACGCTCATCCCCTCCCATTGAGCACTAGCACATTCTTGGGCATGCTGAACATAAACGTCCCTAAGAGTTACTAAATGCCATAGGGTAGTAATCTTTGACGGGGCATATCTCAGAGCTCGTGTGAGGTATGGATGCAATTCTTGGTGCTATAAGACCATGTTGTGGAGACTTACAATAACCACTCTCACCATTTGGAGATCTTCATTTTGATTTTGCGAAACCATCTCTAGTGATGTTGAAACTTATAGTGTTGGCTAGTACAAAGTTGCCAACTGCCAAATCTCCCTCACCGTTCATCATGAGATCAAAATTTTTGTTCCATTAGCTCTAAGTGGCCAGGTAAACCCTAGCTTGAAGCTTGTCCTATGCCATTGACCACTCAAACATTCTTGGGCACACTGAACCAAAATGTCCCTAAGAGTCACTAAATGCCATAGGGCAAAAACATTTAATAGAGCATATCTCAAAGCTCGTGTGAGGTATGAATGAAATTATAGGTGCTATAGGACCATGTTGTAGAGACTTACTATAACCTCTCTCACCTTTTAGATATCTTACTCCATTTTGATTTTGTGACACCATCTTAGGTGATGCTGAAACTCATAGTGTTGGCCAATACAGAGTTGCCAACTGCCAAATCTCCCTCACCATTCAATGTGGGATCAAACTATCTATTTTTTTTAGCTTCAAGTGGCTAGGTAAACCCTTGCCCCAAGCCTGTCTCATCCCATTGAGTGCTCACACATTTTTGGGCATGCTAAACCAAAACATCCCTAAGAGTCACTAAATGCCATAGGGCAGCAATCTTTGATAGGGCATATCTTGGAGCTTGTGTAAGGCATGGATGTGATTCTAGGTGTTATAGGACCATACCTCTCTCACTTTTTGGAGATCTTACTCCATTTTGATTTTGTGATGCCATCTCGGGTGATGCTGAAACTCGTAGTGTTGGCCAGTATAAATTTGTTAGTTGCCAAATCTCCCTCACCATTCATCGTTGGATCAAATTATCTATTTAGTTAGCTCTAGGTGGCTAGGTAAACCCTAGCTTAAGCTTGTTCCATCTCGTAGAGCACTCAAATGTTCTCAGGCATGCTAAACCGAAATGTCCCTTAGAGTCACTAAATGCCATATGGTAGCGATCTTTGATGAGGCATATCTCAGAGCTCATACGAGGTATGGATGTGATTATAGGTGCTATAAGATCATGTTTTAGAGACCTACAATAATCTCTCTCTCTTTGAAGATTTTACTCCATTTTGATTTTGCGATGCCATCTCGAGTGATGCTAAAACTTGTAGTGTTGACTAATACAATGTTGCTAATTGCCAAATCTCCCTCATCATTCATCATGGGATCAAACTATCTATTCTATTAGCTCTGGGTGTCCAAGTAAATCCTATCCCCAAGCTCATCCCATTTTGTTGAGCGCTCACACATTCTTGAGCATGTTGAACTGAAACGTCCCTAAGAGTCACTAAATGCCATAGGGTAGTGATCTTTGACGTGGCATATTGTGAAGCTCATGCAAGGTATGGATGTGATTCTAGGTGCTATAGGACCATGTTGTGGAGATCTACAATAATTTCTCTCTCTTTTTTGGGATCTTATTACATTTTGATTTTGCGATGCCATCTCAGGTGATGCTAAAACTCATAGTGTTAGCTAGTACAAAGTTGCCAACTTTTAAATCTCCCTCACTATTCATCATGGGATTGAACTATCTATTCCATTAGCTTCATGTGGCTGGTTAAACCCTAGCCCCAAGCTTGTTCCATCCTATTGAGCACTCAAACATTTTCGAGCACACCGAACTGAAATGTCACATAGAGTCACTAAATGCCATAGGGCAGTGATCTTTGATGGGGCATATCTTAGATCTCATGCAAGGTGTAGATGTGATTCCAAGTGTTATAGAACCATGTTGAAAAGACCTACAATAACCTATCTCACTTTTTGGAGATCTTACTCCATTTTGATTTTGTGATGCCATCTCAGGTGATGTTGAAACTTGTAGTGTTGGCCAATACAAAGTTTCCAACTAACAAATCTCCCTCACAATTCATGGGATCAAAATATCTATTTCATTTACTTTGGGTGGCTAGGTAAACCTTATCCCTAAGCACATCCCATCCCATTGAGCACTCACACATTCTTAGCACACCGAACCGAAATGTCCCTAAGAGTCACTAAATGCCATAGGGCAGTGATCTTTGACAGGGCATATCTTAGAGCTCATGTGAGGTATGAATGCAATTCTAGGTGCTATAGGGCTATGTTGGAGAGACCTATAATAATATCTCTCACTTTTTAAAGATCTTAGTCTATTTTAATTTTGTGATGCAATCTCGGGTGATGCTAAAACTTGCAGTGTTGGCCAGTACCAAATTACCAACTACCAAATCTCCCTCAACATTCATCATGGGATCGAACTATCTATTTAGTTAGCTTTAGGTGGCTAGGTAAACCCTAGACACAAGCTCATCCCATCACATTGAGAACTCAAACATTCTCAGGCACCCCAAACTGAAATGTCCCTAACAGTCACTAAATGTCATAGGCTAGTGATCTTTGACAAAGCATATCTCAGACTTCACACAAGGTATAGATGCTATTCTGGGTGCTATAGGATCATGTTGTGGAGACCTACAATAACCTCTCTTTATTTTTGGAGATCTTACTCCATTTTGATTTTGTGATGCCATCTCGGGTGATACTAAAACTTGTAGTGTTGGCCAGTACAAAGTTTCCAACTGCCAAATCCCCCTCACCATTCATCATGAGATCAAACTATCTATTCCATTAGCTTAGAGTGGCTGGGTAAACCCTAGCCCCAAGCTTTTTTCATCTCATTGAGTGCTCAAACATTCTTGGGCATGTCAAATTGAAACATCCCTAAGAATCACTAAATGCCATAGGGAAATGGTTTTTATGGGGCATATCTCAAAGCTTGTGCAAGGTATGGATGCAATTCCAAGTGCTATAGGACCATGTTGTGGAGATCTACAATAAAATCTCTCACTTTTTAGAGATTTTAATCTATTTTAATTTTGCGACACCATCTCGGGTGATGCTGAAACTTATAGTGTTGGCCATTACAAAGTTGTCAACTACCAAATCTCCTTCATTTTTCATCATGGGATCGAACTGTCTATTCCATTAGCTCTGACTAGTTAGGGAAAAACTAGTCCCAAGATCCTCTCATCCCATTGAGTGCTTGAATTTTCTCAGGCATGCCAAACCGAATCATCCCTAAGAGTCACTAAATGCCATAGGGCTACAATTTTTGACGAGGCATATCTCAAAGCTCGTGCAAGGTATGGATGTAATTCTAGGTGCTATAGGACTTTGTTGTGGAGACCTACAATAACCTCTCTCACTTTTTTTTGATCTTACTCCATTTTGATTTTGTGATGCCATCTCAGGTGATGTTGAAACTTGTAGTGTTGGCTAGTACAAAGTTGCCAACTACCAAATCTCTCTCAGCTTTCGTCATGGGATCAAACTATCTATTTTGTTAGCTTCAAGTGGCTAGGTAAACATTATCCCCAAGCTCCTCCTATCCCATTGAGTGTTCAAACATTCTCAAGCATGCCAAACCAAATTGTCCCTAAGAGTCACTAATTGTCATAGGACAGCGATTTTTTACTATGGCAACTAGATATGTCATCTCATCCAATGATGGAGACTCATGATAGAAGGTAAAGGGGTGATCATACACATCATTTTTAACATGTTATTTTTTTATGGTAATAAGGTAATCCTTTTTTGTAAGGTGAAGGAACTTGAGGTTACCTATAAACCAAAGTTGCCTTAGTCCTAATAATTTTCCTTTTTTTGTTGTTTTTGTTAATAAGTTGACTCAATAAGTGTTTTGAGAGTCATTACACCTTATATAGCTACATGTTATCACTGAATGGAGTTAGTGGAAGATGTTAATGATATTCTTGGTTGTCTTAATAGTCATTTCATGGATTTGAAGCATAACCACTTCCCTTTGTGAAGAGTTATCCGAAAATCAACAAATTACATGTTGTTGCAAAGAAAATACAGTCATAGGATGTTGGAAGATTGTTTTCACTCATAGGATGTTGAAGAATCTCTTGGAAGGATGGAATAGATGATATACTAAAGTTTTTGAGATAGTTATTAGGTGTTCCTTTAAGTGTCTAAGATGTTAGTTTGAAGCAAGAAGTTGATTATGATCCATTTCTAAAATTTGCTCATTTTCCCCTTATTTCTTCCCAAGTCTGGAATAGGGAAAGTGATCAAAAAGTTTTGTGAAGTTGGGTAGAATTTTTTTCATTGTTGTAACCAAGTTGGAAAGATTCTTTGAAGACACTTATGAAGGTGGGAAAGGTATTTTTTTAAAAAAGTGTTCTTGCTGGGAATCCATTAGCTTTTGGTGTGAGCACTCTATATCATTTTGGATGAAATTTAAATTAAAATGAAATACATGAAATGTACTTAAAATGTAAACAAAAAAAACAAGATATATATTATGATAACTAATAATGTCATACATAAACAAACATATAATATATTATGATAACCAATAATGTCATACATGAACGAACATATAATATATTATAATAACCAATCATGTCATACATGAACGAACACATAATATATTATGATAACCAATAATGTCATACATGAACGAACATATAATATAAAATGATAACCAATAATGTCATACATTAACAAACACATAATATATTATGATAACCAATAATGTCATACATGAACAAACATATCATATATTAAACAATAATGTCATAAGTCTAATAATGTCATGCATCAAATATATGTCATACATCAAATATAAAATGTCATATATACATCAAATGTATATCAAATATGTCCACTGACATAAGATACAATATATATGTCCACTAATGTGTATACATGTCTGTCTATCAACTATATCTTCTCCTTCCCATGAGGGGAAGGAAACAAATCCCTAGAGGTCTTTGGTTGTCGTGTGGAGGGAGATGATGGGGATGATGGGGTCTTCCTCATATGCTCACTCATCCTCTTTTTTAGGCTCTTCTCTAACTCGAGCTGATACAAAACAAAGTAGATATGAATCAATAATTGTTATACATTAAAATCAAATATATGTACACAAAAAATTAATTATTTTCTTACTGCCATCAAATAGTCACTCTGTATGTCCGCCTCAAAGGCTCGTAGATGATCGAGTGTAACAAGGCCCTATAATAATTCAATAAATATAAGCACTTATAAATAACATTAGAAATTTCAATACTAACTATTATAAACAACTAAAACCAAAAAAATTATTTCATACCTCAGCTAATGGATCTAAACTAGTCATCGCTGTAGTAACTCCATGATCGATGAACTAGCAAAGATGAGGAGGAGTCTCAAATGCCAAGAGTTGCATGTCATACAATACAAGTTACATGTAACATTAAAAATGAAATGAATATAATAAAATAAATTAAATTAACATGAAACAAATATACCTCTATGAAGCTCCTATCATGCGTAGGCTTAGAGTCCCTAGTAAATGTTAATGGTCCAGTAGAGAACTGATGCACGTGCATAATTTTTTTTTGTCAATCCTTCATATGAATACTTAATAAATATATGAATTAATCTAAATGATTAAATTGATACATACCTCTAGACTTGTCAACAAAATGAAAAATGGGGCTGGGAGATCTCTACTAGGGCTAGTAGCACTCTTAGCCTGAATTTTGAACAATGTCAATACATGATAATTAATTAGTCATTCACTATACATATGAAATGTGATCAAATTAGTTTATTATAATTGTAATTTACCTGTGTGTCAATGCCAAATGTCTGACTCAGGAACTGATCAGTGACTAGCTCATCATCCATACTATCTCCAACATGATTGTCAAATATGCATAAGGATCCACATGATGTGCACATGTGATTGTGAAGCCTAGAATGCTCCTCCTCAACTAATGGACTCATGCAATGAATGAGGGTTTGGTCAAAGCATTAATAGTCCCTAGAGTGCTAGTCTCTACATGTTCCTTCACAACTGAAGGAATAATCACATGCTCACCTGCTCACCCTATAGCTTGAAAACATTTTCCCTATCTACATTAGGGTCACGATGTGCCCCTGAACTCTCAAATGATGACCCCCCACCTCTACCCTAAGATTCTAATATATCAAAATAATTGGGGATCTCCCCAAGGACAAATTCACAATACAATTTCTTTAAGAAATACATTGGAACCTATTGATTATTGTAGGGAGGGGCATCAGAGACCATCCACCATCTATCCCAAAAGTTATTTCTAATACCATCATGTATGCACCAATGAATGGGGAACCTTTCAGTTATTTCTCTAATAGTATTTTGTTCACCAAGCTTTTTAAACAATGCACAAATGCCACCTTTTTCTATTTTTTATTTTTTTTACATCTTGATATGATAAGATTTTTTGCATAATATCTTCTTTGTTCATCCCTCTTAACATGCCAAACATCCAACTAACCACTAATAGAAGCTACATGGGTCATAATGGACTTGAGAGAGGATGCCAATTGTTCTCTCATTGGATTGGTTTGTCCACAAGCTTTCAAACTACCAATGAGTGTTTCTAATTCATTTTTCCCTCTTTCTATTTCATTCATAATGTTGTCTTGGGTGCTAGGAGGAGGTCTTCCAATCAGTGTAGGTTACAAAATTTCTTACTCTTGTTGTGGAGGGTTTTGATTTTCATCTTGTGGAGGCTTTTGATTAGGATCTTTTGGAGAGTTTTCATTTTGATTTTGTTGATCTAGCTAGGGATTTGGAGGTTGATTATTAAAATTTCCTGATAAGAAAGCAATTGCAATCTAAATAAATAAACAAATTTAAAAAAAAATTGAGAAAACCTACAAAAAAATGCAAAAACACATAAAACAATGCAAAAACAAGAGTAGAAAACATACTACATGATTCTGATCTTGAACTGTGGTGATGAGGAGGCATTTTGAGGAGGTGGGTGACAAAATTATTCAACTTCCTCAATCTGCATGTGCGCTATTTGTGAGAATGGAAAAACCAAATGTGATGGTAAAATAGGCCATGGGTTTGCAACCCATTTATTAAAAAAATTTCTTTTTCAAAGTGCGTATGCGCTATAGTACATTCGTACTTTGGCTCATTAGGTGTCATGTTTTTGGCACCAAAACTTGGTGCACATACCTCAAGATAAAACCCCATGTTCTATCAGCAATTCTTCAAACAACTGAAAAGTAGTTTTGAACTCTTGTAGATATATAGTGTGATCTTTGTATCAACTTTTTTGCTTCTTGCATGTCTTTATACTCTGCAAGATTATTCTTTTCCTCAACCAAAATCCTATATATATCATTATGTTATAAGATCATAGGCTTATATGTATAATATAGATCCCAAACCTGCCCTAATTTGATTAGCAACATTCTAAAATGGTTTCTCAATACTGTGCTAGATATCTCTTTCCAAATCATAGATACATCCTTCAATTTTTTATTTATTTTTTATTTTCTTCTTGTTACCCTTTCAATTCAACCCTCAAAGCATCATCAGATGATTGGATCATAGGTTACACCTGTGACTTTCCTTATTTGAGCATGTTTTCATATAATGTCTTCCAATTGTCTCTCTCAAATGTTACTTGCTTCATTTAGGCATGATTAAACAAAGCCATGCCAACTTGCATACCTGTTGCTTTATTTGGGTTTATCACCCCTAATTTTAGTGTCATTCTTGGTTTGAAATTGGTTTTGACATTTGAGTGTCAACACACTTAACATAATTCTCAAGATGATGCTAAGTATAATACAAAAGTCAAGCTATAGTGTGTGCCAAGCCAGAGAATTACTATAAGTACCAAGAAAACTTTAAGTGTTGAGTGAAGATCAAGTGCCAAGTGATTATATGTGTCAAGCAGAGTATAGATGCCGAGAAAAATAGAATTACTATAGGACCCGAGTGAAATAAAATTTCTATATGTGCCAAGCATCAGCAACTAGTAAGTGTCGAGTAACATAGAATCAACATATGAGTTTGTATCCTCACAAACTCAGATGTAAACCATTTTTGGAGTCGACATAGGATGAATCTCAAAGGATCTTGAAGATAAGATCAAATATTTTGCATTACCTATGTAATCAACATGCAGAAAATAAGAAAAATGGAGAAGGCATGTAACCAATAGGAAAAGTGCAAGAATTGAGCAAGAAATGAAGAGTTAATATGGATCATAGATTCATACCTAACCCTAAGTCTTCAAAATATTTAAAAGGAGGTCAATACCCCATTGTGCATGTGTGAGTAAGAAGTGTATGGGTGAATTATGGTGAAATAAAAAAGGGTGTGAAGAGACTTAGTGAAGAACATAGCAACATTACATAATCTAGTTGATCAAGAACATAGTATCAGAGTTTTGAAGAGTGACATATCAGATCAAGCAAGGATTAAAGTAGATAGAGCTGAACAAGGATCTAGAATCAACAATTGAGGATTGCAAGTCATCAAGTCAATACATTCTTCCATACTTTCTAACCATTATATTATGAGAATAGAAATCCTATGTTGATAGGTTGGCCTAACAGCTATATAGGTTTAATAGCCATATTGTAGATCCTTAATAGGATTGTAAATCCTTTAGCAGGGTAGCATTCCAAGAAAATGTTTGTAAATCCTTTTACCAAGTCACTTTTAACAGGGTGTAAAGTCTTTAATAGGATAGGCCTTTCATAGGGCAGACCATTGGAAGTGGTCAAACTTTGTAACCTTGAACAAGTTACATATTGTTTTAGTGATACTTTGTGGGTGTCACCCCCACCCCAGTTTTACATTCTCATTTTTGGAGGGTTTTTGGGTTGGAAAATCCTATGTTATTTGTTTTCATGCATGTCTTTACTTTCATGTTTATTAGATGAATTAGATGCATTTGAATTTTTTTAGTTAAAAGGTTTTGAAAAGGTTAAAGTTAGTTACTTCTGATTCACCCCCCCCCCCCCTCTCAGAAATAAATCTTCCCACTTGTAAATTCCAACAATTGGTATCAAAGCTAAGTTCTCACAAGGAGGAGCCTTACAGCTTGGAGAAAAGATCTAGAAATGGAAGTCTACAAACTTGGGAAGATCATAGAGAATTAGGCAATTGATATACAACTTGCTTTACATACCTTGGAAGAAGCCATAGAAGAACTAAGAAAATCATTAAAGAGAGAAGAGACATTGCCATAGCTAAGAATGATACATAGTACAAGGAGATTGATACCTCAAAACTATTTTTAAATGGAGATTCTAAAGAGTTTGATACAACAATAGCAGACCTAATGGAGAAAAATGTAGCTCAAGTAGAAGAAATTAGAATACTCAAGCTTGAACAAGAGTCACAAGCCATGATGCTTTGTGAAGTGACTAAACAAAAGAAAAGAGCCATTGAAGATAAGGCTATGCTAGAAGAAGACAAGAGAAACCTTTCCAATAGACTAGAGGAGAAGTCAATAGAACTTGCAAGAATATCAAACATGCAACTAGACACCCTGGGCTAGATGATGAATGCACATCATGAATTGAATATCAAAGATATTGAGATATCTACACTAAAAATGCAAAATGAACAACTAAAAAATGACTTGAAAAGAGAGAAGGAAATTTTAGAGAGCTTCAACAAACCCAATGAGGCAATCAAGTACTTTGAGCAGCTACTGAAATCACCAAGGGCTAGCAATGATACTTCAGGATTAGGATTCACTGGCACTAAACAAGGAGAGTCATCCAAGATTGCACAAAAAAGGAGTAAAAAAGGTAAGAACACTAAACCTAGCAATGATACCTCTAATGTATGCAGGAGCAAGAATACCCATCAACATGAAAAACTTAAGAATGTGGGTTACTATCATAAGTGCAAAAAGAAAGGACATCAAGCACATAACTATAGGACTAGGACTATTAGAACACCAAGATTTGAAGGTCATTGCTACAAATGCAAGAAGTATGGACATAGAGCTTTTCAGTGCAGATCAAAGCCTATGTGGACATCAAATCAGCTAGCAAGGGGGAAAAACCATGGACATCACTACAATTGGGATTACATCACCAGGTATAGCTATCATTATTGTCAGGAATATGGACACATTCCTAAAAATTGCATAAGAACACATTTCAAAGGAAACTATAGTAGATGGTTGAGTCAAACCACATGTTTTATTTTCTTAAAGATTGGCCATATTAGCAGGAATTTCCCAACATGGTCAAAGGCACCCAACTCAAAGAATAACAAAGGTAAAGAGAAGGTAGATGTTGAACACATCAAAGAAGAAACGAACAAGACATGGAAGAAGAAAGATGGGTGTAACACATCAAGTGAAGGGATCACTTCACTTAATAGGTCAAGTGATCACACTTCATCAAACTAAGCAAAAGAAAAGGCATGAGGGACTGATTTACAAAGTTTTATCATACATTAGTTTCTAAACAAGCAAGTACTAAAAGGAAGTGATCAGCATGAATAGAGATGCAAAGTTAAAATTTCAAGATTTTACAAGTATTACTGAGTTGCTATCAAATGTTGAGTAAAATTCCAGTAGATGTTGAGTTGGTAGTGAAATTTGAGTAAAGTGGAAAATTTAGTTGAAGCTAAGTGGGTAATACTCCTGTGGATGCCAAGTGATGAAAAGGCAATGGAAGCCAAGTAATGTAGAATCCTTCAAAATCTGAGTGGATTGCCGTAAATGCACTAAGCATTAAATGCTATGGAAATAGGGTATATCATCATGTTTCCATTCATTTTTCTTCATCGCGAACAAAGAGCAAAGACAAGAAAGAGTGCAAAGTGACCTCACAGTAGAGAATCCAGTGTTTGAGCAGATTTTAACAGCTTTTCAACATGATTTCATCGATCTCAAGGTATTTACATTTGTGTTGAACTACGTAGTTTTGTATTTTCTTATTGTACAAACCCTAGATTGCAAAAATGGCTTCTAGTTCTAGGAATACTTAGGAGAATGAACCTTTTGAAGTCCAGCTAGTGTCTAATGAGGTAAAACAACCTAATTTTTTCCCAATACCTGAAGTTGCATATAAGAACAACCAAGTTGGAGCCTTATCTATCATACCTCCTAAGGTTGTTATGGTTCAAGATGTAAGAAGATGCTACAATTGCAAGATTGGAGCTATAGGAGACATGGAAATGAGAGAATCCTATGAGAGATTGTGTGAAAATGGAGTGTTGAAAGAAGAGTACAAACTTGTTGAAAATAAGGGTTTAATGTGTGCCCTAGAATTCCCTACAGAGTTCAAAAATGAATGGATTAGGCTAGTGCTCAGCATAATACATGATGGAAGCTTATGGTTGGAGGATGGTCTAGTGAAATTCACCAAGAGAATTTTGCATAGAGTAATAGGGTACCCAACCCTAGATCAGTCGAAGACCCTTAGGAGTGATGCTAAGGAAGCAATTGAGAAAAATATTAGTTCCAAGTGGAATAAGAGAGGGATGACAATTGATACCATCCAAGACCTTCTAGTTGATTTTGCTGTTAGGGTGATTACACACAAATTCTACCAATCCAATAGACTTAATAGTGTGCCTTGCATTACAGTGGATGTAGACTATAAATTGGTGAAAAAGGATCTTACTTATGATCTTGCAGAACTGCAACTACAATAGATTAATGAGAATCTAGCAGCTATAGGGAGAACCAAGGGAGCCTGATGCAAATTTGGTGCTATTTTGATTTATATTTTCTTTTATGTGCAGAATGAGTTTCCTTCTTTTGGAAAAGTTGCATGGAAAACTAATAGGTCAATAACAACTCAAGTTAATGAATATATTGAGAATATGGGAGAAAAATTTGAGACCCTAATGACTAGCTATTTTGAAGACTTCAAGAAGTCGATGAAGCAAAGGTTAAGAATACTAGTTTCCCTAGTAGAGAAACATGTAAATGATGTATGTTTCCTTGTAGATATTAACTATACATACATTCAAGATGCCACACCAAGAGTGTGATATTTAAGACCTCTTGGCTATGAAATAAACATAGGTGAAGCATTAGCACCAATAACTGCCCTACTAGCAGAGGAAATAGACAATGATGCTCCACATTTTCGAACCTATGACATGGTGAGATCAAAAGTGGATATGGAGTTGAAGACTGCTTCCACATTGAAAAAGAAGGATAAACTTTTCAAGAAGTTACAAGCCAAATTTGGTGAGGGCACTGTAGAAGAAGTAGAAGAAGATAAAGGTGAAGATGTCAAGGATGATGAAGAGGAACAAGGTCAGGGACCACTCAAGCCTTAACCCAAGGAATAGGGGAGGATGTTGAAGAGGAAGAAGGTGCTAAGAAGGAAGCACCCAAGGCTTAGCCAATGAAAAGAAAAACTCAAAAATAGCCAATTGCACAACCAAAGGGAAAGAAGAAGAAACCAAAAAAGCCAAGCCAACTACAAGGGTAGATACTAGGGCTACAACTCAAGTGGAAAAAGAATAGGAGAAGCAAAAAGAAACAAAAAAAGGAGGTCTTTCAAAGCAAAAGAAAAGAAGAAGATATGTTGTAGCTCTTGAATCAGACAAAGATGGGATAGAGTCTAATGAAGATCAATTTAGATTGGTAAGCCATTCTACCACATCTAAATTGGAAAGTGTTTGCAATAACATTAGAGATAATGAAAATCTAACTGATCTAAAGACTATTAATTTCAACAAGTTGTCAAAGTAACAACAAAATATAGTGGACGAATCCATCTACACTATGATGGCTAAGTTCAAGACCACCCCACTTGAACTAGACAACTCAATGTCTAAGGAGCTGAGCTCACTAGTTGAAAATAAATGGCATTACTTTCTTAAGATGGAAAAAGAAATAAGGGAGTCAACATTGACTCATGTGATGCCAAACCTAACTAAAGGTCAAATAACTAAGGCTAGTAAGAAACACGAGAGAAAATTTTCACCCAAATATAAAGCCTTTAGAATTCTACAAAATCATATTGAAGATGTTGTGCAAAAATCCACATGAATGTGGAAAGTGATTTATGGATTGAAAACTATAAAGGATAGGAAGACCCATTTGAAGGAAGGAATGAAGAAGAAGAAGAGGAAAATGAGAAAGAGGAAGAGGTAGAGAAAGATAAAGAAAAGGAAACAGTGAAGAAGATATAGGGTGAAGAGGCAACAACTGAGGAGTAGTAGCTAGAACAGAGTGTCCAAGACACCCAACTACCACCACCAAGTCCTCCACATAAAACACCTATAGAAATAGTAATTTTAAAGGATGTTCCTAACACCTTAGGTTAGAACATCAATCCACTTACTACAGATGATCTCAAGAAGATCCTTCACCAAACTACACTACAATCACAACTATGTACAAATCTAGTTTAGGTGAGTGTGGATGAATTACAAAAGGTTGTAGCAAAAATCACAAGGGAGAAGGAAAACACACATGAACCACCTTAACAACCTCCCTTAGATACAATAGATCAACCTAAAAAGAAAGAAGCATAGGATACCATTGCTAAGGTTGATTCTACAGTAAAAGTGACAACAACTACCAAGGAGCCAGCAAAGGAACAAATAGAACAAGATGTTCCTAGTGCAGAAAGCCAAGGTGCACCTCCTCAAATCATCATTATTGATCAAGGTAGTAGAGAAGAGGAGAAGGAAGAGGAGAAAACCCCCAAGGAGTAGGAGGCAATACAAACATTGGTGAACTTTCCTACCTCAAGGACTCCTACTAAAAAGCCAAGCACTGATGTAGAACCATTGTAGATCTCAACACTAGGCTCAAGCTCAACCAAGGTTGCAAGGGTACTTCGCTATGGAGACCCTACACTTGATGAGGAGATAGTTATACCTAGTTATGACTCCACGACAATGAATTTAGCATAGATAAATGAAGTGCAAGAGGCAATAGAGAGAAGGAAGAAACAAGAGATACTAAAAAATGAGTATAAATAGAAGCAAGCATTTGTGGAAATCAAAGACATATTCCTTGATGCATTTAGCTTGCAAGTACCTGAGAAACCCAACCAATCATGGAGAAATTGTCTAACATAATGGACCAGGTACAAAACAAAGACCTTGATACTAATGTTAAGTTACTAGAATGGTTTGAAAAGAAGTTTCAAATGAAAGTCAATGAGAAAATATCCAATGACATAGCACTTTCACAAGTTGAATTGGGTAAGAAAATTGAGAAAGTTAAAACAATACTTGGGAATGTATTCTCATTGTACTCCAAATTGTGTGACTCATCATATTTTACACAAGAAATTAACCAAAGGATACTAAGTTTGGAATGAAATCTCAAGATTTCTAGCACATAGCTACCCAAAGATCCATCTCAGAGTGAGAAGCATTTTGCAACAATGCTTCACAAATAGAAGGAGTTAGCAATATGGATAGTAGAAGAAGCCAATATTAGGGCCAAATTAATGTAGATTCAATCATCCATTACTCCATTTCTAGAAGTCCTACATAAGGAATAGGCCTATGCAAAAAATGTTTTGAAGAAAGACCACAATCTTTCTACACTAGAAGGCCTTGTACATCTTGTAGTAGAGACAACCATCCAACACAAATCACTTGAAATAGCATTGAACAATTGGGATGCTTCTCTGAAGATGATCGAGGAGGTAAATAAATTTTTTTTGGCTAAATATTCTAGTCATCCTTATGACCCTTTGACATAAGTGTCAAAATGGGGGAGATATACATATGCATGGGAGAGATATATATTTTTGATATAGGGGAGATATTCAAATTATGTGGAAGTAATAAGGGAATAAAGCCAAAAGGATGCAAAAACTATAGGAAGATGTGAAAGGGAAGCATAAACAAAGGGAGAGTACAAATAGAGTAGAAACAAGGTACATAGAAACATAGGCAAAAGAATGATAAGGTAGACAAGGAAAAGAGTATCAAATACATTAGCATGAGACAAATTCAACATAAGAGTTTTGGTTATAGATTTGGCACATCAGTTTAGGGAGAATTAAAATTTTTTGAGGTATATAGAATTTTGAATAGGTTTTTGAAGCTTTGTACATATGCCAAATAGAATGTGATGTATACTCATAGAGATCAGATTCATAATGCTTTGTTAAGTGTTTTTTCCACTCATGTCAAAGGGGGAGATTGTTGGTCTCAAATTGGTTTTGACATTTGAGTGTCAACACACTTTACCAAATTCTCAAGATGATGTCGAGTATAATATAGAAGCTAAGCTACAGTGTGTGCCGAGCTAGAGAATTACTATAAGTGTCAAGAAAACTTTAGGTGTCGAGTGAAGATCAAGTGTTGAGTCAATATAGGTGCTAAGTAGAGTATAGATGCTGAGTGAAATAGAATTACTATAGTAGCCAAGTGAAACAAAATTTCTATATGTGTCAAGCATCAACAACTAGTAAGTGCTGAGTAATACAAAATCAACATATGAGTTTGTATCCTCACAAACTCAAATGTAAACCATTTTTGGAGATGATATAGGATGAATCTCAAAGGATCTTGAAGATAAGATTAAATATTTTGTATTACCAATGTAATCAACATGTAGCCAATAAGAAAAATGGAGAAGGCATGCAAACAATAGGAAAAGTGCAAGAATTGAGTAGGAAATGAAGAGTTAATATGGATCATAGATTCATACCTAACCCTAAATCTTTGAAATTTTTAAAAGGAGGTCAATACCCCATTGTACATCTGTGAGTAAGAAGTATATGGGTGAATTATAACAAAATGTAGAAGGGTGTGAAGAGATTTAGTGAAGAATAGAGCAACATTGCAAAATCCATTTGATTAAGAATAGAGTATTAGAATTTTGAAGAGTGACATATCAGATCAAGCAAGGATCAGATCAGATAAAGCTAAACAAGGATTTGGAATCAACAATTGAGGATTGCAAGTCATTAGGTCAAGACATTCTTCCATACATTCTAACCATTGTATTGTGAGAATGGAAATTCTATGTTGATAGGTTGGCCTCACATCTATATACGTTTAATAGCCATATTGTAAATCCTTAACATGATTGTAAATCCTTTAGTAGGGTAGCATTCCAAGTGAATGTTTGTAAATCCTTTTACCAGGTCACTTTTAACAGGGTGTAAAGTCTTTAACAAGACAGACCTTTCATAGGGTAGACCATTGGAAGTGGTCAAACTTTGTAACTTTGAACAAGTTACATATTGTTGCAGTGATACTTTCTTTGTGTCACCCCCACCCAATTTTACCTTCTCATTTTTGGAGGGTTTCTAGGTTACCAAATCCTATGTTATCTATTTTCATGCATGTATTTACTTTCATGTTTGTTAGATGAATTAGATGCATGTCAATGTTTTTAGTTAAAAGGTTTTGAAAAGGTTAAAATTAGCTACTTCTAATTCACTCCCCCTCTTAGAAGCAAATATTCCCACTTATAAATTCCAATAGTCACTAGATGTGCAAAATCCTAATCTACATCAATAATCTATGGCCTTTTTTGTGGAGGGTATAAAGCCGACAATAAAATTTATCTTTCATATTCTACAAATCTTGAATTGATAATTACATCTTTGACCCCTTGCATGTCTAACTTCATGTCCTATTTCCTAGATTTAATTAGGCTATCAAAAATGTAAGAGGCACTCAAATTCCATCTAGGAAAAACCATGATCCCTATTTCATTTAACATTTGTCTCCCTCTAGCTGGAGTCATGTGTTCGACTTCCCTCTTAATATCCTCCTTCGAATTTGTCATCAACTCTTTTTTATTTTTTGGAGAGATATTTTGGATACTCTGCCTCAATATTTCACCTTTGTAATTTTATAAAATAGCAAGGAATTATTTATATTTAATGGAAGCATCATCACTCAAAAATCTACTAGATTTAAGGATTATCTCATCCTTTTCAACATTTACCCTATCGAGCACTTGAATGTCATGTTCAAGGGTTTGAAGTACTAGCCTATCCATAGTCCTTGTTATTAGAACAGGGGACTCTGGTATACATTGAATATCTTTTTTAAATTGTTCCTTTGCTTTTTGTATTTTCTCTTCTAGTTCTCTATTTTGATCTAAATTTTTTTGTTGTACTTCCATCCATTCCATGTTCTTAAAGATTTCTTCACATTTAATACCCTGATGAATATAATCACCCAAATTTTGTGATTTTCTACAAGCATGAATATATCCCTCTAGATCATAATGATTCCATGGATCCATAGTATACATGTGATACTCATTTTGCAAATTTTCCCCAATCTTATCATAAGATTTAGTGGCATAAATAGTAAAGTCTCCAAAAGATAGAGTGGATAGGAGAAAAGTTTGTTTTCTTTGCTTCTCTTGAGAATGTTGTCTACTGGACTCATACATCTACCTTACAATATCCAGATATGCAATCCTATCAAGCATTGATGCTAGCAATATGAATGGTTTCCCTTCAAACCCAAAAACTCTAAAGAAAGTGAAGTAATCATAGGCATACAAATATCCCCAATTATTCTTAGTTTTCTCTTCCAACCCATTATCTTTAGGTCTCAAGAATCTCTTAATATCAGAGCTAATAGACGAAAAAGATTGATGTCCAAATAGAGTGTATAGAGGCTAGAAAAAATGATCCTCAAAGGTGAGGTAGCATGAAACATTGTATTTATAATCCCATATTGATGTCCATATTTAAATTGGCCTCTCTTCCCCATTAGCTTCCCTCACATTTAACTTCAAATTTGCACCCCACAATCCTCTCAATCGACCATAGTACAAAATCATATGCATAACTAGAGAATAATGCCTAAAAGTAGGATATTCAACATCATTAAAATTGATAAAAGAGGTATGAATTTTATCAAAAACATACTCTGCATAATCATAAGGTCTAGGCTCTAGCATTTGAATATAAAATGCTAACACCATAGGTCTAATCTCCATCAAATCAAGAACTTCCATTCATTCTACTTTTCTGCAACATTGATATGTCATGTCCAAGTATGTCTTGAACATATTGATATTGAACGAAGGTCCATCTACTACAGTCAAGGGCTCTTTAACTATTTTGTGCAACATTAGTTTCCATTGCATATATGAGATACATGATCTCTCATATTCATTCTTCAATTTTGTGAATGATAACTTTTTCATGAGACCATCTATTAAGTTGAATACTCCATTCAAAGAATCAATTGATATCTCCATGAATTTATCCCCAACATTATCATACATGCATCTGGCATTAACATTGTATTTTATGATGATGATCTTAAGTAACTCCACATTCACAAATACAATAGCTATTGTCAGCTTCCCTAAATTCATCTCCCAAGGATGACAGATAGGTGCCTTATGGTTTCTTCTAACATAGTGATAAAGAAAAATCTCATATCCCCTAGTCCTAGTCCAAATATCTCCAATTTCACTATATTTTCCCTCTATTTTCGCTAGAGAAGTGAACTTGCTTCTCCTAGACTTTGGCCTAACAAAATCCATTTGCTCAATTAAATCTTCATTCAATTTTCTGGGTGCGACTTCATCAAATTATTTTTGCTTCTTTTTTTCCTTGCCCTTTTTCACCTTCTCAACTTTCCTCTTTTGTGTCAAACTGGAGCTCTCCAATTTTCTTCTTTGAAATTCCCTCTACAATGATTTTCTACAAAGTCTATACATGTTAATAGAAAATCTCACAACTTTCTTATAAAATTTGTGTACAAAAATAGGAATGATTTACCTTTCATTACTAATCATCCAACATTGATGCATTTACTCGCCCACATGATTCAAAATCATAAAGCCTTTTTTGATTGTTGTAACATCGCACTGACTATTAGAAGTCACTTTGTATAATTACCTCTACACCTTATAAAATGTATTCAAACATTCCATTGCTCTAACTCCTAGTGAAAAACACATGCATACCTCTGATCACTATATCTCAATTCTAAAAATAGCAAACTATTTTTATTTTTATGTTTTATCACTATATAATCAATGATAATAATTATTTCACTCTTTGCTACACTAAAAGCCATTTGTCTGCAATCTTTGATAAATGTTCTTTCTATTAGGTATGATGATCAAAACCCTTAGTCATTGATACAAGTTTTACATTATCACTTTAACATATAATGATATGCCAAAGCTCATCAGTAATTTCTATATCTCTATTGCTCCAAATGTGATCTGTGACAGACCTATCGCTAAAATACATGGAAATGCCTTCTTAACAATTTACCTCTTTATCATTGTCTACTATAGTGATCACTTAACATCATCACTAATCACTACAACACAACTTATCTTCATTCAAACATTGATATTATTGTTCTTTGTATCCTATAGCGATATCCTTCATCTTATTACTAATTTCCAAGATCGAAACCTTATTACTTCAATTAGCGATAATCATTGAATGTCATAGTGACATCCTTATTTTATCACTCATCGCTATATCCACATTATGTCTTCCCCACATAGTGATGAACCTAGATTGCTATATGATATAGTGATGCATCACCAAGTTTTTGAAAATGACCCTATTGTTATCGCTATATGATATAATGCACCAAATGTTTCATCATTGTAGCTATAGTGATATGCACAAAAATGTGGATATATCTCAAAATTCCAATAAGATTAGAACCAAGATCAATTAATAGGGATTTCTATGTGATGAGTAAGCCCTAGGAGTGTAATTTGAAATAGGAGCCTTTGACTTTAGATGGTAAATTGTAATTTTTGCTAACACAAAGAAATGCAGCAAGTGATTATTTTATTTGATCATAATCATACAATTAACCTAAGGTAGAAAAATGATAAATAATTAATAGTAAATGCATAATGATCAAAGAAAGTAAAAGGTAAATAAATATTTGTAAAATATTGAGTTCTATGACTATGAGTTCTCATGACAAATAGCAGCTACTTTGGAACATTTGGAATAGGTGGTGGTGTTTGTACTACCTTTGTCAATACCTCCAACCCCTCAGCCTCTATGTATTATACATATCCTCTCTAGAAATTTAACACTTCTCTCTTTAGCCATGCTAGAGTAGTATCCATGGGAGACATATACTGGCTTAGAGATGAGGTCATCTCAGAGATTGGCCACTTGCACTCATTACATCCTTCTAGGGTCTTTTCCATCCTTACCAACTCAATTGATGGAGTGACCATCATTGTTCTTGGAGGAGAGGTATTTGACCCTTTCATGAGTGGCATCTTCTCTCTCTCTCCAATAATTTATCCCTCTTTTGAAATCTTTTCAACATGTAGCTATGAAAACTCATCCGCGCTAGCCATTTAACTATCTAGTTGTGTGATTGGTAGGGGAATAGTGTTAGATTGTGGTGACTAATTAGGGAAGTACTATACATATTTCTTAAATTCTTTGGTGTATTGAGCTGATGTGAAACTTGGTTCTTGAGGTGGTATTGAACTGTAAGGGATTACAGATTGTAATCATGTTGTGATCATTAGATTGTAATAATATCAGACTTTTTGTTTGGTGGACATAGCCTAGGGATCGGGTGAACCAAATTAAATCTTGGTTTCTTGTGTTCTTTTCTATGTGATCTATTTTTTTTTATATTGTTTATATTTGCATGCAATTTTTATTTCTGTCTGTGGTTTAATCCTAACAAGTGGTATCAAAGCGAGGTTATTTTTCAATTTACCTCTATAGGAAAGTCTCACAGTTGAGTGGGAGTGGTGGAAAATGAGGGTAAGCTAAGGGTTAACAAGTTTAATGGGCAAAACTTTCAGTTATGGAAGCTATTGGAAGGAAAAACCAAGAATCAAGGATCTATGTCAAATAACAACTAAGATCTTTTGGACAAAAAAGCACTTGGAAGCACTCAATTATGCCTAGAACCATTGGTGGCATTTAATATTACAAAGTGAAGACAAGAAAAGAGTTGATGCAAACCCTAGCAAAACTGTATGAAAATCCCTTCACATCAAACAAGGTATTTTCATGAAGTGCTTATTTATTATGAAAATGGTAGAAGATGGATCTATTGAAAATTATTTAAATGAGTTTAATACTATTACTAGTTAGTTGTCTTCTATGGGTATCAATTTTGTTGAAGAAATTAGGGCTCTCTTGATTTTGTGTTCTTTGTCTAAAAGCTGGAATGGCTTGCCAATGGTTGTGAGTAATTTTTTTCCTGGATCTAGTACCCTAAAATATGATGATGTCAATGGTGTTATTTGAGTGAGGAAACTTGTAGGAAATCCTTAGATGGATCTACATTTGGAAATGCTTTGAACACACAAAGTTGAGGTAGACTGACTAAGAGAGGAAATAATTCTAGAAATCATGGAAAATCAAGAGGAAAGTCAAAGGGGAGGAGGTCTCAATTGAGAGGACTGAATGACTGCTGGTACTATGGAAAACCAAGGCATAAAATGAAAGGTTGTTGCACTCAAAAGAAAAATGAAGGAAATAAACCAGATGGAGACAAGGAGGCAAATGTGGTAAGTAAAAAATGCAAAGAGGATTCTTTTCCTCTATCTTTAGAAAGTGTTGATGATTCATGGGTTTTAGATTCTGGCACTTCATTTCATGCTACACCTCATAGAGGTTATTTCATTGATTATGTCCAAGGGGATTTTGGACTTGTTTATTTGGTGGATAATGATCACTGTCAAATTGTTGGAAAGGGAAAAGTTAAGATTAAGTTGGAAAATGGGAATCATTGGCTACAAAATGAGGTAAGACATGTTCCAAGGCTGAGTAAGAATTTAATTTTAGTAGGGAAACTCGATGATGAGGGTTGTGTAGTCACTTTTAATGATAAATATTGGAAGGTTTCAAAAGATTCCCTTGTAGTAGCAAAAGGTGTGAAATTAGGCACCTTATATCTTTGTACAGGTCATATTGTTCCTTCTACTTTAATTGTTTCAGAGAAGAATGAATGTTCAGGAATAGTTGCTACAATTGAGCAGGGAGAACAAATAGTTGTTGTAGATTCTAACACATCACTATGGCATAATAGACCTGGGCACATGAGTGAGAAAGGTATGAAAGTACTTCATTCAAAGAAATTTTTACCAGGTCTAAAATGTGTTAATATGGATTTCTGTGAAAGTTGTGTGTATGGAAAACAAAAAAGAGTGAGTTTTGTGAAGACTAGGAAGGAAAATAAAAAGGAGAAATTAGAGCTTGTGCATACCGATGCATGGGGACCATTTCAGGTATCTTCCCTTTGTGGCTCTCATTATTATGGTACATTGATTAATGATGCAATTAGAAAAGTATGGGTTTATTTCCTTAGACAAAAATTTGATGTATTTCAAACTTTTAAGAAATGGAAATGCTTGGTTGAAAATGAGACTGGTAAGAAATTAAAATTTCTTAGATTTGATCATGGTGGTAAGTACTGCAATCATGAATTTAAAGATTATTTCTAAATAAATGGTATTTGCAGACAGAAAACTATTCCAAGGACTCCACAAGAAAATGGAGTGGCTAAACACATGAATAGGACTATAATGGAGCATGCAAGGAGCATGAGGTTGCATGTTGGGTTGCCCTTTCACATGTAGATGGAGGTACTCAATACTATTTTATATTTGATTAATAGAGGTCCCTCTAATCCTTTGAGTTGAGGTATCCTAGAGGAAACATGGACTAGTAAGAAGGTGAGCTATTCTTTTCTCAAAACCTTCGGGTGTGAAGTGTTTTCTCATATAGATTCTAAAAATAGAACCAAGCTAGAAGCTAAGTCAAAGAAATGTGTATTTTTTGGGTATGGCATTAATGAATTTGGTTATAGGATTTGAGATTTTGAAAATTATAAAATTGTAACAAGTAGGGATGTCATATTCAATGAGAAAGTGTTTGTACAAAGATCTATTGCAGCAATATGAAAAGAAAGAATATGATTATGTAGTGTTGGATGATACTCCAAAAGATGATGTTCCATCCATTCCTCATGATGTGCAACAACCACAACAAAAAATACCACACACACTACTAAATGTTAGACAGTCAACAAGGAAAATTAGACCTCTAGAAATATTTTGTCCCTCTTTGTATTACATTTTACTATCAGATGCTAGTGAACCTAAATGTTATGATGAAGTTGTACAGGTGGATACTAAGACTCAATGGGAATCTGCAATGAAAGAAAAAATGGACTCGTTGCTAAAAAATAAAACTTGGAATTTATGCAAATTTCCTATAGGTAAAATGGCTTTACAGAATAAGTGGGTTTACAAGTTAAAAGAAGAGGATGGAGGTAAGCAAAGATTTAAAGCTAGGTTAGTTGTAAAAAGATTTGCATAGAAAAAGGGCATTGATTTTGATGAGATATTTTCTCCTGTTGTTAAAAAAATTAATATCTGTACTATTTTAAGTATTGTGGCTATTGAAGATTTTCATTTAGAGAAGCTTGATGTTAAAATAGCCTTCCTTCATGGTTATTTGGATGAAGATATATACATGGCTCAACCACATGGATTTGAGGTCAAAGGTAAGGAGAACTTAGTGTGCAAATTGAAGAAAAGTTTATATGGCTTGAAGTAAGCACCTCGGCAATGGTATCTAAAATTTTATAGTTTTATGCATGAGCATGGATATAGTAGCTGACATTTAGATCATTGTGTTTATTTTAAGACGTTGGATGATGGTAGCTACATTATTTTATGTTTATATGTTGATGATATCCTTGTAGTTGGGTCTAACATGGATCACATTAAGGGGATGAAATGTAGTTAGCACATGCATTTTCTATGAAGGATTTGGGGGTAGCAAAAAAAATTCTTGGTATGAAGATTTGCAGAGATAGGAAGCATAGGATATTGATTCTATCTCAGGCTGATTATGTTTAGAAGGTGTTACAAAATTTCTCTATGGAGAATGCTAAAGCTGTCAGCACACCTTTACCTGGTCATTTCAAGTTGACTAAGGAGATGTGTCCCAAGACATAAGAAGAGGAGGATAAGATGTCAAAGGTACCCTATGCTTCAGCTATAGGAAGCTTGATGTATGCTATGGTATATATAAGGCTAGATATTGTACATGCAGTGGGAGTCATTAGTAGGTATATGAGTCATCCAAGAATTGAACATTAGAATGTAGTCAAATGGATTCTTAAATATTTGAAAGGAATATCCAATAAGTATTTACACTTTGGGGGCTCTACTACTAACTTCCAAGGCTATGTTGACTCATATTTGGAAGGGGATATAGATACTAGGTAGAGTACTACATGTTATGTATTTACTATTGGTGGCACAACCATGAGCTAGGTTTCTAGGTTATAGAAGGTTGATGCTTTATCCACTACAAAGGCAGAGTATGTTGCTACTAGAGAAGTAGCCAAGGAGATGATATGACTTCGGTTATTCTTGGAAGAATTGAGACACCCTCAAAAGGATAATTTTTTTTATAAATAGTCAAAGTGTCATTCAACTTGCAAATAATTCAGCTCTACATTCAAAGACCAAACACATATAGTTATGGTACCATTTCATTTGGTCAGTTTTGGATGATGGACAGTTAAAGCTAGATAAGATACATATAGATGACAATCCAATGGATATATTTACAAAGGTAGTCACAATAGAGAAGTTGAATTCCTCTTCATCTTTGGTTGGTCTTCTAGACTGAACATGAATAAAAGAACAACAGAGTCCAGGGTGGTTTGATCCAGTGGGAGCCCCATGTGGTAGCGGTATTACTATAGGATTAGTCTCCAAGTGGAAGATTGTTGTTTCGTGTGGATTATTAATAGTCCCCAAGTGGGAGATTGTTAGTTTGTGGTGATTGATCAAGGAAGTACTATACATACTTCATAAATTATTTGGTTGATATTGTGGCTGACATATGGCTGACATGTTGTAACCCTAAAGCAGTAAAAATAGTTGTATAAAAGGGCTCAAGGTAAGGGATTGTTTCATAAGGTGATGTGAAACTTGGTTCTTGCAGTGGTATTGAGCTATAAGGGATTACAGATTGTAATCAAATGTAATCAATGGATCATAATAATATTGGCCTTGTTGTTTGGTGGAGTAGACCAAGGATTGGGTGAACCATGTTAAATCTTGGTGTCTTGTGTTCTTTTCTATGTGATCTATTATTTTCTCATATTGTTTATATTTTCATGTAATTTTTATTTCTATCTGTGGTTTAATCCTAACAAATAGGAATGACTTCTTGCTCTAGTGGAGGGGGAGGAGGAAGCAAAGGCATATTTCTTGGTGGTGGAGGTGGTAGCCCTAATGGGCCAATCTTCACCTAGAGATTCTTTGTAAGGCATGTCCCTTATCAGTCCACCCTCCTGGATCAAGGATAACTTTAATGGCTAATCTCACTCATTAGGGACACCAAATTTGGTTAATTTTTGTGCAGTTTTGGGGTGTCCATGTTGCTTGCACTTTACTAAAATTTGGTTCCATGCTTATGCCAATCACCAATAATAATATAGAAGTATTTGTGTTGGTGTAAATAAGTATTTCACTTATTACACTTACTTAAGTTTACTTAGGTTAATGCATTATTTAATTATTATTTTAGGTGAGACACTTAGGAGTTTTTGTACTCTCATTGAGTTACAAAACCCTAATTATGCACATGTCTACAACACGGGAGTATGCATCATTCATTGAGTTGTCATGTTGACAACACAATTATCTACACTCCTCATTTGGCACATGTTGTCTACACCACTGATTTGTGTGCTACACCATTCTATGCTTATCCTCACATCATCACACTTAATCCCATGCTCAATGGAGGATAACCAATATCTGGTGGACATGTGCCTAGTTGTATGACATATGATGATGTTGACTTTTATGCATTCTAGAAGCTCTACTGAGGCCTTTATATACAGGCACTTCTAGTGTACTCTCAAGTTGGATAAGCTATCATATTGAATGAATATCATCATTTTGATCATACTCTGTCTATTTTGGTCTACTGTGTGCTTGTGTTGAGTTCTTTAGTTCTTGGGTGAATTCTGACCTAATAAAAATTCTTACATGGTATCAAAGCTAAGGGAGATTCTCTGCACATAGCCATTCAAGACAATTCATGTTTTAGCACCTTGACCCAAATCCAAAGGATCAACAAAAATTCAAAGCATCTAGAGATAGATCTGACCTCACCATTGCATCCGGAGCATCGATTTGGTGAATATTGACTATACATTTGCCTATGTTAGGTGAAAGTTGATCGTGAGGCTAATTCTTTTTGCAAATCAAAACCTAAAGGCCCTAATTTGCAATTCGAGTATGCTCATTCTATTGATCTAATTATTAATTTTTTAGATCAAAATTTATTTTATTGTCTGCAATTTATTTTGGAATCTGGATATTTTTAGATTTTTTTAGTTAGCACAATAGAGAAATTTTTTTTCCAAACTAGGTAGTGACACCCTGGCTGGATATATTTTATTACTATAGGGTATTTTATTCATTTATGGTGGGTTATATCAAACTGCACATATAATACAACAAGTGCATCGTGCTCAGCATGAAGGACATCACAAGCTCCAGTGGGAAGCACTTTTGTTTAAGCGACGTGTAGTGTTGCATCTAAACAATAGCATACATGATTCACCCACAAATGTGGGATCATTTTTGCAAACCTATGCAATAAAAGCTTCGACAATGTCAAAATTGGCGATGAACATTTCTAGGGGAAAGAGTTCCGACATCGCAAGAGGAACTTCTAACAGTGCAGTATCCTCAACATGCAGGATTCCAGTGACTTCGACACACGGGCACAGTGCACAAACCCATGACCCAATCCTACCCAAACATGTGGCAAGAAAATATATCACATAAGATCATACAACCACTCTAGTAAGCATCTGACTATATACACTGTTAGTGCACATGTGGTCTGAGTCACCTTGACACATCACACATAGTCAGTGCCATATCATTTTCTGTACGATCGTATAATTACCATGTCAGCATCTGTATTGCCACATCAATAGGGGGTCTAATTTTTGTTGATTTCATTAGTTTCATTCCATTAAAATTGATTTCCATGTGGAAGTCAAAATAGGAAAAAATATAACTACTTCGAAGGCAATATGATCATCAAATTTAACCTCATCATTCACTGATGCAACCCCTCTCCAGATTGATATTGATTTTTGTAGTCTAACTTTGGGAGGCCATAACTCAGACATTTAGACTCCAAATTAGGTGCAATTTTTTTAAAATTAGGTAAAATTTTCTAAATTTTTAGTGGTATAGCTCATTTTTGGTTTTGGTGCACAGATTGTTTAGAAATTCAATTTTTTGGCAGCTATACCTGCATAATCCTAAATTTTACAACTTCAAATGCTCCATACAGAAAAATCTAGAGTTGAAAATAGGCTCCATTTTTTTGAAAGTGAGTTATTTTTTGTCTACTTTCCAGATCTGGTATCAAATTGTAGAGTTGTGTGGACAAAAGTGTCACTTTCAGCAATAGGGCATTTCTTTGTTTTCGAATGCTTCAAAATTGTAGCACATTGTAAAGTTCTAGATTTATAATATATTAAGAGGTTGTAACAAGAAAAATTAGAAGTCCACAAAGGCCAAAATTGGCAAGTGGCCCATTGTAATTGCACTACTGGTAAAGTGCCCAAAGCATTTATTTTGGGGGGGTTTCTTGATTTAGTGAAGGGGGGGGGGGGCGTGTACTTGGTGTTGTGTTCTATCTTTTTCGCACTTTTCTTTCATTTTCTGCATTATGGGAAATTTTAAGTTTCATAAATTAACTCCTCATAACTATGCTTCATGGTCAATCAAAATGTGGTATCACTTAATGCATAATGGAGCTTCACAATATGTAGATGGTACTCTTCCTAAACTAGCAGGTGATAATGTATCAGTAAGTGATATTTCAGCTTGGGTAGTAATGGATAGGAAAGCCCTAGGTGGTATATGTTTGGGGGTAGATGGTAAAATCATGTATCAAATCAAGAAGTGTACTACATCCAAGGAAGCTTGGGATACCCTCGAAAACCTTTATGGTAAAGTGTCTGAAGAAGAGGTGTTCAAAATAGAAGATTGGCTTGTTTCCTTAGATCCTAAGTCATATGACTCCATACAGGATTTCATCATCAAGGTGAATGAACTAAGGAAAAACCTTACTGATTGTGGGAGTTCTATCAAAGATGATAGACTGGTCTATCTCATCCATACCAAGTTTCCATCGGAGTATTCCACATTTGTATCTTCTTTTAACACCTCAAAGACTACCTTAGGGTCTGCCTACAAGAAAGTCACTTTTGATGAATATGTTAAACTATTGAATGATGAAGAAAAGAAGTTGAAATCAATGGGGATTCTCAAAACACCTCAATCCAAAGCATGGGTGGCTAATGAGGGTTCTCAACATTCAACTAGACAATCTTCAAATAAAGGAAAGGGTAAGAAGAAATGGAAGAAGGACAAATTAGAGGATGTAGAAAAGACAACACCACAATCCAATCAACAAGGAAAGTCCTCTAATTCCAACATGAAGGGGGACAACAATAAGGAGAAGAAGAAGTGCACTTATTGCAAGAAAATAGGTCATGAAGAGCATAAGTGTGATCTTAAAAAGATTGATGTGTTGACCAATATCATGAAAAAACATAATGTTCCATTTTTTGATGATTATAAGGATAAAGGGTCTTATTTAGATTCAAAGGGAAAAGGGCAAGCACTCATGGATAATTCAAACTCTTCAAAAGAATTCATATTTGATGCAAGTGCCTCATATCACATGGGTTCTTTAAAGGAGGATTTTTCTTCAATGGAGTAGTTCAAGGTACCACACATCTTCATGGGGAATGATAGAAAAATGGAAGTTGAAGGAAAAGGAAACATGGAGATGGAAAATGAAGAGTTTCAAGAGGTTCTCTATGTTCTAAACCTAAGTTCAAATCTCCTTTCAATCTATCAAATCACTCACCTTAGAGATGGACATAGAGTTGAATTCCTTCCAAACTTAGTAAAAGTGCATAGTCTTAAAGCCAATTCCTTGGTTGTAGTGGGGAAAGTGAATCATAAAAAAAGGTTGTACTCTTTCTCTCATTTTGTACCCAAGTCTCCTCCAAAGGCCTTGTTATCTCAATCCAATTCAAACATGCAATTATGGCATAAGCAGTATGGTCATCTTGACTACCACTATCTTCAACAACTTTGCACATACAAAATGGTCAAACATCTACCTCAAATCAAATTTTCTAAAGGTGAATGTTCAACAAATTCAGTGGATATGCATCCAGAGGGGAAGTTACAAAGAGGGAAGTCTTCAAGAGCATCAGGTGTTCTACACATGGTTCACATGGTATTAGCAAGTCCTTTTGCAGCCAGCCAGGGTCGCTACATACTTACATTTGTTGATGAGTTTTCAAGGTTCACTTGGGTCTACTTTCTTCATAACAAGAATGAAGTGTTGGACAAGTTTCTAGACTTCAAGACTCGTGTAGAACATAAATCTAGAAAGGCCATCAAAGTACTCTGGATGGACAATGGAAGCATGTATATGAATAGAATACTTATGGAATTTTGCATACTCAAGGGTATTGATCTTCAGACTCCACCAACATTTAGTCCACATATGACAAGTGTTGCAGCATTGAGGATCTAAACTCTTAAGTCCATGGAAAGTTGAATGATTTATGCCAAGTCTCTAGATCCATCATTAGAAGTTGAAGAAATCTCTAGTGCGATTCACATTCTTAATTGTTCTCCCCATCCAACCTTAGATGGCAAAACTCCTTTTGAGGCATGGTGTGGAAGAAAACCTATTGTGCCACACTTCAGGGTCTTCAGTTGTCCTGCATGGGCAAATAGGTCTTCTAGGGGATGCAAGGCACAACCATCTTGGCCTTGTACCTTCATTGGTTATGAAGATGGTGTGAAGGCATAAAAACTTCTAGATCCTAAGACACATCAGATCTTTATGGAGAAGGATGTATACTTTGAGGAAAGTTCACCCAACTTGTCCTCCACTCCTCTTTGCACATCATACAATGTGGAAACTAAAAGTGATTTCAGCAATAGTGCTTCAATAGATTCAGACATGTGGGGCTCTATTGACAGTTGCAAAGAGAGGTCACTTCATCAGTTTATCCACATGCATGCATCGTCATAGTGATAGGTCAAGAACAACAAGGCACATCTAGTCTTCTAGATATAGGTTAAGTGACAACTTTGGGGGATAGTATTGATGATATACCTCTTCTTCTTGATGCAAAATTACCCTCTTTAGTTGTCATGAGGGCTCCACCAGACTCTCTTGTTCATTCTCTACATGATTGATCCTCACAGGTTGAAGTGATTGTGGATACTTATGATCAGAAGTTGCAACAAGGTTCTTCATTAGTTGTAGAGATAGACAATTCTTTGGGATAGGTTCTTTAGCCAGATGAGTAGGTTTCAGATACATCACTTATCCATGGGATTCTTTCCACACACAACAGAAGTGTCTTATTTGTATCTTTGGTATTGTTTCTTCCTAAGGGGAGGAACACCATTCTGTAGTCTTGGATCAACTTCTTCATTGGACCAGCCACTATTTGGCATTCTTCTTTTGGTGGGGGAGCCTCTTCTATCTCTCTTCCTTCTCTCATTATCTTATGTATATACTGGATGTATGTCATAATGGTGGGGTCTTGATTACTCCATTCATCCACACATCCCTATTTATCTCTCTTTTTGGGGGAGGGTTTTTCCCATGAGGTTTTCCCTCTTTCCTCACTTTATGAGAGATTGCATATCATTATGTACATGGGTACCTAACATGGTGTAGTAGCCAGGACCCATTCTGCATTGCATCCTAGATTTTGTAAGCTTAAGGACATTCCCCTAAGTTTCACTTAAGCGGGGGTGTTGGTGTAAATAAGTATTTCACTTATTACACTTACTTAAGTTTACTTAGGTTAATGCATTATTTAATTATTTTGTATTATTTTATTATTATTTTAGGTTAGACACTTAGGATTTTGTGTACTCTCATTGAGTTATGCAAGTCTAATTATGCACATGGTGTCTACAACATAGGAGTATCCTTACATCATTGCACTTAATCTCATGCTCAATTGAGGATAACCCATATCTAGTGGACATGTGCCTGGTTATATGACATATCATGATGCTGACTTCTATGCAATCTAGAAGCTCTACTGAGGCCTTTATATACAGGCACTCCTAATGTACTCTCAAGTTGGCTAAGCTATCATATTGAATGAATATCATCATTTTGATCATACTTTGTCCATTTTAGTCTACTGTGTGCTTGTCTTGAGTTCTTTATTTCTTTGGTGAATTCTGGCCTAAGCCAAATTCTTACAATTTGTATGTTAGTGATGACTTCGCCAATGGAATCTAATATTTCTATGCATTAAACTAAATATTTTTTCCTACAATTTCCAAGGATTATCTTAATCAATGGTCATATTTGCCAATATTTGGTAAAAATTTAAGTTAGGTTACAAATTAAGTACACAAATTTAACATGTTTCTTAGTTCTATACTATATATTTCATGAAACTTTTTATCCTTTCTCACTTTGGCTTGAAATAGATTTGATTGGGTACACATGTCTTTATTTTAAGGATGTTCTTTAAAACTTGGTATCCTTTTAAAATTTTGGCTCAAAATATGATTTTGGTCATTAATTTAGGAGCATCCAATGGTGCTTCCCTCAAACTACTATTCAATAATTTAGAGGGAAACTATAATGATAGAAGTGGGCTAAATTTAAACTTAAAATTTGATAATTAATTAGGCTCCATATAATAATAATAATCATCATGCTTTCTAGGTATGTGTACTTTTGTCTATGATTTTCATTAATAATGGAAGATTCACCAAGATTTTATAAAATTTTCATACAATTGAAAAAAATTGCCAATAAAATTAAAAAATTTCCTACTTAAAAAGAAATTGTAAATAGAAATCAATTTTCTTCCCTTGAACTAATGTTTGATCACCAAAATTTTATACTTTTCTCTAAAGGGGGTTTTCTTAAAGTTATCCCTACTCTAGATATGTCCCAATGAGCATGAAATCAAAATCTAAGAGGTAAAAGAAATTAGAGCCATCCCCTTTCATAGATTTTGTCCACCTTTCCTGATTTGTGGACTCCTCAAATTGGATTGGTTGTCCTAGAGTGGAAGGAGGCATTTGGGTCACACTCCTCTATCTTTCCTCTTCTATCACCTTAGTTTCCTAAGTCCTCTTATTTAGTGGGAGATATTCAATCTCATCCCCTTGTTGTTCCCCTTCTAGCTCCTATATAGTTTCCAAAATTTGAGGAGATGAGGCACTCTACTTCTTCTTTAGCTTCCTCATTTTCTCCCCTACTATCATTGTCTTGGTCTATCCCTGTTAGGCACTAACAAAGAGGCTTCTATTTGTGCTAATATTTCTATTGGTGGAGCCTAAGATTCTTCACCTTGAACTAGTTCTTTCTAACTAGTATCCTCCTCTGATTTGGCTTCTTCTTCTAGTACCTTCTTGTTTCTTTTCTTCCCCTTAGCCTTATCACTATGGATGTAGGCCACTTCTTTCTCATGTTTGTAGATCATCTCTGGTCATACTGGGGCTTCTCTTTGTATTTTAAGACAGAAATGTTGGTGCCTTTACCTTTCTTGGGCTTGACTTCTTCCTATAGTCTTGATGCATTCAAAACTAGATCCAAGTGAAAGGACTTCCTCACCCAATCTTGAGTTAACTAAATGACATGCCCAGCCTTATGTTGTATGTAATCATTTTCTTCTCAGACAATCTTGGCATCCATTATTCACCTCTAAAATATTTTATCCCTATCATATAATGGATCTAACACATCTAAAATATCCTTATTCTATATCTTTAGAGGGATTTTCAAAGTGAGGGCTTTTTCTACTAGATGTAGACTCATCCTATAATAGTTCCTAATTTGAACATCGTAGTCACCTATGAAATTCATCTAGTGATCTTTGATTGAGGCATATGGTATGAATTTCTTTCCCACAAGATGTTGCACCATTACGATGTTATAGAAGTACATGTGGGCCACTAGGTACTCATCCAAGGGATATTGATCCATGTCACTATCAAATGTAAGAATATCTTGTTTTTGCTTTACCTCAAAAGCTCCAATAGTAATGGACCAAACACAAGTTTTCTTGTGTTGCTTCCTAACCCAATCATAAGCTAAGGTCAATTTCCTAGCTATCTCCAATAATATCAACCTGTTAGGTAGATAGTGGGGGAGCTTATTTGGGCATAAGAGGGTCCCTATTATTGGATGTGCATAAATGTGTTGAACTTTATAAAATAAGCACCCACTTTTTCTACTCAAGCAACCAACTCTACTAATAATCTCCTTGAGTAATCACCTTCAATGAACTGGATTACAAAAAATATGAAACCATCATCATGAGCCTATATTTTGGGCTCTTGAATGGGAGCTTCTTTCATACCAAATGAGGGTACATAGTGCATGGCTAGGCATTGGCATCTTGCATGCTTCCCTTCTTCGCCAATCCTAGATAATTTGTTGACCTAGCTTCCAGAAGGTAAACCACATAAGAAGTCATATATAAGAGGGGGTTAGTCTTCAATGAAGTGATATTTTCATCCAAATTATTGCTGATGATGGTAGCCTAATCAATTGACAATCCCCTCTTATTGATGGTTTCATTGAAGTGAATCATCCAAGTTTCAAGATGACTAGCCATAGGGAGTCCCATGACTCTTCTCAAGAGAACTATACTATAGCCAATAGATCATCAATCATGTACCCTAAGGTCATGTGGACCTTTCCACCTCTTGTAAGGGGCTTGGAAATGAGGTAACTTTCTTTCACTATACCTTTTTCCTCTTGTTCATGTTCTCTATACCACATGTGTGCTATGTCATATGTAATCTTTTCAAACTGGTCCATAGGTGGTAGCTAAAAGGCCTTCTCAATGTGATTAAGGCATATATTCATAAAACTAATTACAACCTTCTCTATTGGCATGTAATCATAGGCTAGTGCCATGACCAATTTAGAAGAAGGGAGGGGTATAGGATGTATGGTCGCATTCACTAGCCCACTTAGAATCAGTGATGAAATAATCTTTGACTTTTCCCTTGGCTTGTTACACATAACTAGGAATGCATTCTGATCAATGTAGACCATTTTGGTGTCATGAATCTCTGAGTGCTTTTACACAAACCATGATTTCTTCAATGTGCCTGGGTAAAAGCACAAACTTGTGTCACCTTTTATAAAGAAAAATGATCCCAAAACATAAATTGTTCAATTGGAATGACATAAAAATTGTATTTGTGTTTAGAATTTGAAGATGATGTAAACTAATGATATATGTGAAATTGGATAAATTTTATGTCTATAATTGTTTAATTTCTTTTAGTAAGAAATTATTTATTTTTTAAAATTTGAAGTCCTTTTTTAAACTGTGAAAAATAAAGGGTGTTGTTCCCATCAAACAAGTATATGCAAATGATTTTTTTTTTCTCTAATTTGAAAATATGTTATAGATGACATGTATAGCTAAGGAAAAAAAAAAAAAAATTGGTTTTTGATGTATATTTTCTTTTTAATTAGTACTCTTGAAAGGTTGACCTTATTAGAAACCAATAGTTTTTTTTCCTGTCATCAAACTTCCCTATCAAATCTACACCTTTTTAAAAACAAATTACATCTTCTTGAAGAAGACTCTCTCCTATAGAGATAGATATAAATTTTAATTTTTTATTATATGATTTACTAGCTTTTCATTTTTTTGAAGGAGCATCTTCTAAAGTGTTAAAATATCTACTTATAATATTTTGAATTTATAACATAATATAACTAATCAAAACACTTTGAATTTTATATAATGATGATATTAACTCCAAGATCTATAAAATGACATTTTTAGTTTTTTAAAATAGTTGAGTTTTGACAGAGAAATGAAATTTGACCAAAATAGGTTTAGAGGTCCTAAAAGGTCATATAGATCTATTCTTTTACTTGCCTTGGAACTTGAAGTTGACCGGTTTAGGTGCTATCTTTGTCACCATTAATGATGAGGATGATGCCATTTCAACCTATATTGATGTTGAAAACTTGAAAGAGGTTGACTAATATGACCCAACTAACAAAAACTAATGTAAAACTGGGACAAGACTACAAAAACTAATACATTTTTTTATGGTCTTAAAAAGGGCACATGTGCACTAGGTGCACCTTGCACACCAAGCACACCTATGCATGCGCTCAAGGTGTGTATGGTGTTTATTTTTCCTTGTGTTGTGCTTGACGTGTGCATGTAGTGCATGTTTCATATACATCACACCTTGCACACGAAGTGCACGTGCACAACATGTGCTCGGCTTTCCTTGCATTGTAGGTTTGATATTTAAGAACATGTTGTGCAGATTGTGCTCAATGTACACCATCATGTTGTCTTCAAGTGCACATATGTGTAGGGGGTTTACCTTAGCACCTTCATAACTAGGGAAGCAAAGATGTGGACATGCGAGGGTTTGTAGGTGCAGCTCTAAGAGGCTCTAGAATGAAAAGTGTGCACTATGTAGGGATTGAACTTGAATTTATAAGCACAAGAGACCTTGAGGGTATGCATGGCACACCCCTAAAGGTGCACACATGTGCATATACACATGTGTACCCTTTTAAAGTTAGGTGCTAGGGCACACATTGTGCATCCCTAAAGGGTGTGCATGTGTTAGTGTGTATATGTGCACTTTATGTGCCTTTAAAAAAATTGATTTCCTAACTCCTTGGCTTCATTTTGGATTGATCGACTATATATCCTAGACCCAACCTAGATCTAAAGGGAGATCTTATTCACCAAGGCACTAGACTAGGTGCCTTGTTCTAGAGAATGAGATCCCTCTCCCTAAAAGGAAGGAGGGGGTCCCCATTTTGATTCCAAAATGGGGCGTGTGTTGTGGAGCCTGAATAAATAGCCCAACGAAAAGGAGAAATTTTTAAAGGCATTTCTTTATCAACAAACAATCATCAGACATGTGCCAAGATAGGACTTGATCCCTTGTATTCATGAGAGGTTACTCACGGTCTTGAATCAAAATTTAGACTTTAGACTTTTACACTTAGTATGGTCTTTGGTAAATTAATTTTGTTGACATTCCCATGTGTTTACCACCATGAGCATTCAATATTTTCAAGATAACCTTTCACTAATTGGTAAGAGCTTCTTGAGCTCCCTCACAATCATACTTCCAACCACTATTGACTAGATGCGAGAATCCATTCAGAGGGATCTTAATGAGACATCCTAATATGAGTTTTACAAGTCACTTGTCACCTTCATAGGGCTTATGTATTTCCACTTGATTTACCCTTGGATTTTATCTTGTCAAGGCAGTGATTAATTACTAGTAACCTTGTATGACATGTTTCTTTTCAAAAGATCCTTTTTTTATACCCATCTTTCTTTCTTTTCTTTTGTACCCTCCCATCTGTACTTAGACTATGCAAGAGAAAGGTGGTGTTTGGTTTCTTTACCTCCTATTTTAGATGTATTCCACATTCCTGTTTTAATGAACTTTGGGAAACTTGCACACCAACATGAGATCTTGGTCCAATTTATGAGGGGAACTCTTTTCATTGAGGATGGTAAGTTCCAGGCTGAACTCTGGTTGTTGTTTTGTTAGGTTACAAACAACTTGGCTAGTCATTTGTTTATATAAATGATTTGTGCTTAGAGAAATAATTCTAATGTCCAAATCCTAAGATAGAAACCATTATTTCCTGCACACAATACCAATATTTATCCTCTGCAAGAGACAACATCATCATAATGCTTTGACAAGAAATACATCTTCTACAAATTTGAAGCTATTATAGGTGGTGCACACATTTCTTACATTTATTATTCCCCTAATTCAAACCAACAAAACAAGCAAACAAACACAAGCTAACTTTAACTATGGCATGGAATACTAAGCAAAAAAATCAATTTTTTTTTGAATTGTTCAGGCCTCAAAATAGTGTTTTAGGAACTAGTCATTCACTGGCAACGAAATCCATTCTCTTTCTAGTGTGCATAGTTTGAAAGTATTATTCCCTAGGATTTCTATATGTAAGAATTTGGATTAGGCCAGAATTCACCCAAGAACTAAAGAACTCAACACAAGCACATAGTAGACCAAAATACACAGAGTATGATCGAAATGATGATATTCATTCAATAACTGGTTGAGAGTACACTAGGAGTGCCTGAATATAAAGGCCTCAAGAGAGCTTCTAGAATGCATAGAAGTTAGCATCATGATATGCCACACAACTAGGCACATGTCCACAAGATATGGGTTATCCTCCATTAAGCACGGGATTAAGTGCGATGATGTGAGGATAAGCCTATAATGGTGAAGCATGCAAATCAGTGGTGTAGACAACATGTGCTAAATAAGGAGTGCAGATAATTGTGTTGTCATCATGAAAACTTGGTGAATGATGCATACTCCTATGTTGTAGACACCATGTGCATAATTAGAGTTGTGTAACTCAATGAGAGTACACAAACTCCTAAGTGTCTCACCTAAAATAATAATAAAATAATGAAAAATAATTAAATAATGCATTAATCTAAGTAAAACTTAAGTAAGTGTAACAAGTAAATACTTATTTACACCAACACCCCCCCTTAATTGCAACTTAGGGGAATGCCCTTAAGCTTATGAAATCTAGGATGAAATTCAGTATGGGTCCTAGCTACTAGGCCACGTTAGGTACCCATGTACATAATAAAAATGCAATCTCCAATAAAATAGGGAAAGAGGGAAAACCTCATGGGAAAAACCCTCCCACAAAAAGAGAGATAAATAAGGATGCATGGATGGATGGAGTAATCAAGACCTCCCCATTATGACATACATCTAGTATATACATAAGAGAATGATGAGAAGAAGAAGAGAGATATGATAGGCTCCCCCCCCCACCCCAAAAGAAGAATGCCAAATAGTGAATGCTCCAATGAAGAAGTTGATCCAAGACTGCAGAATGGTGTTCCTCCCCTTAGGAAGAAACAATGCCAAGTGTACAAATGAGACGCTTCCATTGTGTGTGGAAAGAATCCCATGAATAAGTGATGTCTCTAAAACCTGCTCATCTAGTTGAAGAACCTGTCCCAAAGAACTATTTGACTCTGCAACTGATGAAGAACCCTACTGCAACTGTTGATCATAAATATCCATAATCACTTCAACCTGTGATGATTGATCATGTAGAGAATGAATGAGAGAGTCAGATGGAGCCCTCATGACAACTGAAGATGGTAATTCTACATCAATAAGAAGAGGCAGATCATGAACACTGTCCCCCAAATCTGTCACTAAACCTGTATCTAGAAGACTAGATGTACCTTGCTATTCTAGACCTATCACTATGGCAATGTATGCATGTGGAATGAACTGATGAAGTGACCTCTCACTGTATCTTTCAATAGAACCCGACGTGTTTGAATCTATTGAAGCATTATCACTAAAATCACTTTTAGTATCCACACTGTATGATCTGCAAAGAGGAGTAGAGGACAAGCTAGGTGAACTTTCCTCAAAATGTACATCCTTCTCCACAAATATTTGATGTGTCTTAGGATCTAGAAGTCTATATGCCTTCACACTGTCTTCATAATCAATGAAGGTACAAGGCTGAGATGAATGTGCCTTACATCCCTTAGAAGATAGCTTTGCCCATGCAGGACAACCAAAGACTCTGAAGTGTGTCACAATAGGTTTTCTGCCACACTGTACCTCAAAAGGAGTTTTTCCATCTAAGGCTGGATGAGGAGAATGATTAAGAATGGAGTGGCACTAGAGATTTCTTTGACTTCTAATGATGGATCTAGAGACTTGGTATGTATCATGCAACTTGCCATAGACTTAAGAGTGCGTATCCTCAAAGTTGCAACATCTATCTTATGCGGACTGAATGCTGGTGGAGTCTAAAGATCAATGCCCTCATGTCTACAAAAGTCCCTAAGTTTTTTGTTCACATCCATGTTTCCATTGTCCATTCGGAGTACTTTGATGGCCTTTCTGGATTTCCATTCAACATGAGCCTTGAAGGCTAGAAATGTGTCCAACACTTCATTCTTACTATGCAGAAAGTAGACCCAAGTGAACCTTGAAAAATTATCAACTAAGGTAAGTATGTAGCAACCCTATCTTAATGCAAAAGGACCTGCTAATACCATGTGAACCATCTATAGAACACTTGTTGCTCTAGAAGACTTCCCTCTGTGTAACTTCCCCTCTAGATGCATATCCACTGAATCTGTTGAACATTCACCCTTATAAAAGTTGATTTTAGGTAGACCTTTCACCATGTGGTATGTGCAAAGTTGTTGAAGGTAGCGGTAGTCAAGATGACCATAACACACCTGCCATAATTGCATGTTAGAATTGGATTGTGTTAACAAGGCCTTTGAAGGAGTCTTGGGTACAAAATGAGAGAAAGAGTACAACCTCTTGTGATCATTCAATTTCCCCACTGCAACCAAGGAATTATCTTGAAGACTGTGCACCTAAACCAAGTCTGGAAGGAACTCAACTCTATGTCCATCTCCAAGGTGAGTGATTTGGTAGATTGAAAGGAGATTCAAACTTAGGTTTGGAACATAGAGAACTTCTTAAAACTCTCCATTTTCCATCTCCACATTTCCTTTTCCTTCAATTTCCATTTTACTATCATTCCCCGTGATGATGTGTGGTACCTTGGACTGCTTCATTGAAGAAAAATCCTCCTTTGAAGAACCCATGTGATATGAGGCATCTGAGTCAAATATCCATTCCTTTGAAGAGTTTGCATTTTCCATGAATGTTTTCCCTTTGCCCTTTGAATTTGAAGATGACCCTTTCTCCTTGTAAGCATTAGGAAATGGAACATTATGTTTCTTCATGATGTTGGTCAACTCATCAATCTTTTTAGGATAACACTCATGCTCTTCATGACCCAATTTCTTGCAATAAGCACACTTCTTCTTCTTGTTATTTTTGTCCCCTTTCTTGTTGGAATTCAAGGACTTGAATTGTTGATTTGATTGAGGTGTTGTATTTTTTGCATCCTCAGATTTGTCTTTCTTCCACTTCTTCTTACACTTTCCTTTACTTGAAGATTGTGCAGCTGAATTTTGAGAACCCTCATTGGCCACCAATGCTTTGGACTAATGTGTTTTGAGAATCCCCATTGATTTCAACTTCTTTTCTTCATCATCCAATAGTTTTGCATATTCATCAAAAGTGACTTTCTTGTTGGCAGTCCCTAAGGTAGTCTTTGAGGTGTTAAAAGAAGATACAAATGTGGAATACTCTGATGGAAGCTTGTTATGTATGAGATAGATCAGTCTGTCATCTTTTATAGAACTCCCACAATTAGTAAGCTTTGTCCTTAATTCATTCACCTTAATGATGAAGTCTTGTATTGAGTCATATGACTTAGGATGTAAGGATACAAGCTCATCTTCAATTTTGAACACATCCTCTTCAGACACTTTCCCATAAAGGCTTTTGAGGGTATCCCAAGCTTCCTTGGATGTAGTACATTTCTTAATTTGATACATGATTTTATCATCTACCCCAAAACATATATCACCTTGGGCTTTCCTATCCATGGCTACCCAATTTGAAATATCACTTGCAAAAATATTATCACCTGCTAGTTTAGGAAGAGTACCATCTACATATTGTGAAACTCCATTATGCATTAAGTGATACAACATTTTGATTGACCACGAAGCATAGTTATGAGGAGTTAATTTAGGAAACTTAAAGTTGCCCATAATGCAAAAAATGAAAGAAAATTGCAGAAAAGAAAGAACACAACACCAAGAACACCCACCCTTTTCACTAAATCAAGAAACACCCCAAAATAGATGCTTTGGGCACTTTATCAATATTGTGATTACAATGGGCCACTTGCCAATTTTGGCCTTCATGGACCTCTAATTTTTCTTGTTACAACCTCTTAATAGAGTAAAAATTTGAAAATTTACAATGTGCTACAATGCTGAAGCATTACAAAGCAAAGAAAGACCCTATTGCTGAAAGTGACAATTTTGTCAACACAACACTACAATCTAATGCTAGATCTAGAAAGTAGATGAAAAATAATGCACTTTCAACAAAAATAGAACCTATTTTTGACTCCAGATGTGCCCGTATGGAGCATTTGAAGTTGCAAAATACAAGATTATCCAGGTACAGTCACGAAAAAATACAATTTCTAAATAATTCGAGGACCAAAACTAGAAAATAGCTCCACCACTAAAACATTTAGGAAATTTTACCCAATTTCAAAAAAAATTGCACCTGAATCTAAGTTTGGATGTCCGAGTTATAGCCTCTTGAAGTTGGACTACAAAAACCAAAATGAATCAGGAGAGGGGTTGCATCAGAGAAAGACAGGGTTAAATTTGATGATCATACGACTATCACAGTAGTTGAAAATTTCCCTAAAATGATTATTAGATGACCGTCAAATTTAGGCGTAGGAAATGGCGATGTCAGCAACTTTCCCACTTGCCTTAGCTGATGTGGCAGTGAGCTATCATTTTGTACTATACAAATATGTATAGATGGTACGAAAAACCTGCTTGACACTATATAATCAATGCTAACTGGAGCACGAGCTATGTTGATTCACTACTGAATAGGATGTGACATGGGCAAATGATGTCAGATTGAATGCCATGTGTCTATGAATTTCCACAGTAGCTGTCAGCGTGGATGGTCTATCCACGTGGCAAGAGCTGTCACATGTCCTATCATAGGGATGACTGGACTGGGATTGATTCTAAACTATGAATTGAACTCTACCATGTGTCCACCCTGTTTGCCAAATGCCTGAGTCAGTGTACCAAATCCCATCGCTGGATCTCGTGTTGTCGATGCTAGTAACGTTGAAAATTGATGCTGGATTATTGGGAATTATCCCATAGTCATGGGTTTAGTGTAGCCTGCACTATTTAAAAACAATTGCCCATGCTCAGAAAACTAAATGAGTGAGCCAGAGATTGGGAGGGCCGCTAGTAATGTTCAACCACTACTAGAATCTATGGCCACTGCTGAATACAATAGCCGCATTTGTGTTGCTGCCGATATCTGCTCAAGGCCGATAGGAATTAGCAGTGATTTGCAGAGTTCAAATTTAATAGGGTACGGTTCACTACGCTCCAGTAGATCTGGCCCAAACTAAAACCCTGTGATTAATCTGAATTTCCACCAACCAAAAATATATAGCCGAGCTAGGGTGTCACTGCCTGGTTCTGCTAAAAAAAATTCTCTACCTAATAATAATTTTGAAAAATAAATTTGAAAATTACAGAGAAATAATAGATCTGAAAATCAAACAATTAGATCAAATAAAACGATCATACTCGAATTGCAAATCGGGGCCTTCGGGTTTCGATTTGCAAAAAAAAATTTCCTCACGATCAACTTTAGCCAAATATAGGCAAGTTTATAGTCGATCTTCACCGAATCGACACTCCGGACACAACGGTGAGGTTAGATATAGCTCTAGATGCTCCCAATTTCTACATATCCTCTGGATTTGTGTCGAGGTGCTGAAGCATAAATGGTCTTGAATGGCTACGTGATGAGAATCTCCCTCAGCTCTGATACCATGTAAGAATTTGGCTTAGGCTAGAATTTACCCACGAAATAAAGAACTCAACACAAACACACAATAGACCAAAATAGACAGAGTATGATCAGAATGACAATATTCATTCAATAACTAGTTGAGAGTATACTAGGAGTACTTGAATATAAAGGCCTCAGGAGAGCTTCTAGAATGCATATAAGTTAGCATCATGATATGTCATACAACCAGGCACATGGCCACCAGATATGGGTTATCCTCCATTAAGCACAAGATTAAGTGTGTGATGTGAGGATAAGCCTAAAATGGTGTAGCATGCAAATCAGTGGTGTAGACAACATGTGCTAAATGAGGAGTGTGGATAACTATGTTGTGATCATGACAACTCATTGAATGATGCATACTCCTATGTTGTAGACACCATGTGCATAATTAGAGTTGTGTAACTCAATGAGAGTACACAAACTCCTAAGTGTCTCACCTAAAATAATAATAAAATAATGCAAAATAATTAAATAATGCATTAACCTAAGTAAAACTTAAGTAAGTGTAATAAGTAAATACTTATTTACACTAACACTATAATTTGGTAGGGGCCAATCCATAGGCATTGGAATTTGGTATGGCTCCCTAGCTTCTCCTTCATTTATCCCATATGAGAACTAGGTCAAAGATCCTAAAAGCCTTTATTGTGGCCCTTTTATTGAACCAACATTTGACAATGGCTTGATGTTCCAATAAAGGTTCCAATGTTGTTGTTATCTTTTTATCCAAGTCTAAAAAGGTTCATCAGTCTAACTTAGACTGTATCTACATTTTCATTGTATCCTCTCATGAACTTTAGCATTGGAATCTTTAGGTTGAGGGGGAAGATAGAATTTTGGTTGTAAACCAACAAGCATGAGGATGTACTTGTTGGTAAATAGATTGTTCTTTTGATTTAACTCTTAAATGCCCAAATTTGTGAACAACATCTAAAAAGTTTTTATTAAAGGACTAACTTCCCTCTAAATTCCTAGGTACAGCTCCCTATTGTATTTGTGATTTACAATAGATTATGTTTGCTTGTTCTTAACCCAAGAATAGGAAAGGTGAACCAAGCTAGGCCTAAATAGGAACTTAGGCAAGAGTTTGAATTTTAAGATTAGTTAAGTCTATAGATTCACACATCTTATGAACTTGTAAAACTTAACAACTCAGCAATGTATGCTATATAAAACTAAACTGATATCAACAAGAAACTAACTCCAAAATGGAAAAGACTTATTTGAAAGAAAACATTGAAAGGGATTTCTCTTGAGCTTATGATAACAATACTATTATCTTTAGTTTACTATTTCAAAATAGGGGAACAAAATTTTGTTCATTCCTTGATTCAATTCAAATGAAATAGAAAACATAAAAATAACATAGAAAGAATGGAACAAAAAATAATTGATGCAAAATACCATTCAATTGTCTCTACAACATCAAGTATTTCACACCAAAAATTAGTGGACCTTTTATTAATCTTTCAATTTAGTACATATAGGATTTTGAGATGACCATTACAAAATGAGACTCAAATGAGTTCATCTCCTCAAAATTAACAAATGATTAGGATCTAATTTGTCCATTACAATCATTGCATCAACATATGATAAGGTGGGATATGAATCACTTCATCTTCTTTTCTTTTTCTAACTTTTCTTATAAGCCTTGGTAGTGACAATGATTGGAATCAATTCCTCATGAACATGGACATTAGTGTATCTCAAGAGCCACTTATAATTCTCTCTAGCTAAATCTTTGATGATATTCAACCACTCATGTATGTCCTCCATAGCCACGTGTACACACCCACCAAGTTTCTAGAGCTTGGACACTCTGTTCTGATGATCGAAAGATATCTTTGTCAAGCCATCTACATAATTGGAGAAGTTCTTTTGAATGATAGTAACTTTGATGATCCCCTTTCCTTGTCCACTATAGTAGGAATTTTTATGTAGACCTTTTAAGAGTTCATAGTATCTGTCGTGATCCTTTTTCACTTTGGCTTCTATTTCTTTAAGTCCTTCCTCTGCCACCAGGATCATTTCAAAATTTAATTGCATGTTGTGGAGCCACTCAAATAGAGGCTTGTCTCCCCTATTCAGAATCTTTACTTTCATAGCTTCCTTAGCTTTCTCTACTACTAGGGTGGGTTGATTGGCTGAAATATTGTCCTTTCTATTTCGAGCCTCAGTATTGCATTTTCAATCTACTCTATAATTGCAAGTCCTTCTACCTTGAGTTTCCCACTCCACTCTCTACCAATCTACTTGAAATACTTTTCTTCTTGTAGCTAGAAGATGAGTGCTTGAACATCAGTAGCAATAGGATCACTGGTGATTGACATTCCAGAGATGCTTTCCAATGGGGTGATTAACTACCCGATAAAGCCATTGAGTTCATGAATCTCTGCCTTCATTCTAACTTTTGATAACTTAATAATTTCAAGCTATCCCTCTATCACATCATTTGTTGACTCCTATAGGCCAACCTTGGTGTCATGTCTAACTTCCTTGAGATCCATAGAATACATGACAAAATCATCTGTAGACATATCTTCAATTCTTCCCTCGTTAGTGGGTTTGGCAATTTCCATCGTTAGATGTCTTGTGTTTGGATCTTGTCTAAGAATTGACAAGGTCTTTTATTTCTTGAATTTACTTAGTGTTGATCCAGAGTGGATAGATGGAATAAAGTCTCTTTATTAGGAACTCCTTCCTCTTTCCTCTTCTTTTTTCTATCCAAGGTGTCCTTCAACCATGACTCTATGCCTAGGATCAGTGTTTTTTCTTTCCTCTTCCTTTTTCTATCCAACCATGACTCTATGCTTGGGGTTAGTGTGATAAAGTCTCTTTATTAGTATAGACTTCCGTTTTCTATCCTCAATATTTTTTTGGTTGAAGAGAAAGGATTTTTTGGGGCCTTTGAGATGAGCTTTGAAGAATAAGGGAATTTCTCTACTTTTGTAGTCTTCTTTATTGCTTCATCAAACTCAGTAGACTCACTCTCACTGCTTCCTCCATCTCTGAGATCCACTACTTGCACTTGGGGACTACTTGGAAGGAGTAGCGCAACACTCATAGATGGGATCTGACTTCTATGGGGTGAGAGAGTAAGTGTGATTGCACCATCTTTTAATTCCTTCACCTTCTTCTTCTTGGCTTTTGTTAGAGTTCTAATTACAAGAAAAGAACCATCCTAACAAGTACAAGAAAGGGGAATTCTCTCATTAGGAGGTTGATCACCTCCACATGGTTATGTTGGCCCTTGGGTAATAGATAAGGTTGCACTTGAGGTACCACCTTGGGAAGAGGGAGCCACTACAACTTTCGAGGAAGCTTAACCGGATGTGCCTTTGCTCTAACTCCTTCGAGTTGTGGTTTGACCCATTTCCTAGTCCTCTTATAGATTTAATCCATCATTATATATGGCTCTTCCTTGGTGTCTTCATAAGGTTCCAAGATTATTGGAGTACCTCTAAGCTTGGTCAAGTAAGTGTTGCTATACATTTTTTGGCCATCATCCTCTACTCCTACATAAATGTTGACTTTATATATTTTCAAATGATCGACTATTAATCTAGTGAAGGCTCAATCTTGGCTCTCAAACTCATCCTTGCAATCAGCCCAATAATCCTCAATGGTGGTAATATGCTTAATTACACTTCCAATTTTCAAAACATCCCTTACATACCCATTTGGATCGAACATGGATCTCAGGACTTCATATATTTCCAACTTATACTTCATCTCAAACACCTTCAACTTGTTCTTGGCATTAGAGTGGGTGTCATAGCTGAAAGCCCCCACCTTCATGGAGAATTCATACCCTTTCTTCTTCAATCTCCCATTCAACACATTCATGTGTATGGCTTGTCATGCAATCTCGATCAACACGAGTATGTCACTAGAGTATATGTGTAGCTTCAAGTGTAAACCTTTTGACAATTGGCTAATAAAGATATCTATTTTTTGTCATTTATGCCAACACATGATGTACATACTTATAGGAAACCTCAAAAATAAAGATACTTAGCTTTTGGTACACAAAAAAATGTCTAAGTATGAATTTGGTATACATCAGTGTATTGTTTTGTATATAACTTGTTGTTGATGTCATATTGTGACTAGAAAAATTAGATGGAGATTGTATACATGTTAATGATGATGTCTATAACCTCAAAAGCTAGTACAGACTATATGAAAAAGAGATATTCATGTTTTAGCAATGAGACAAGACAACAGAATTAAAGGAAATAAATTATTTTGTTTACAAAATAATTACTTGACAAATTAAGGCCAACATCCTAGATGTTTACTCTAAGTTGGAAAAGTGTATTATGGTCTTAGTTGACCTAGAAAAAAATTGTGTAAAGGCATGGTATTTATGCGAAGGACATCTTGCAAATTCAATTGTGCTATTGTGCAAGTGTGTTATCTTGAAAAAGTTGTGTTGAGCAATTGTATGCAAACTTTTGTGAAAGTGATATATTCAAAGTTTGTGGAGCTATTTTGTGATCTAAGATTAAACTAAGAAAGAATCTATATTCCAAAAGTCTGATTACTTGTTTTGGTAGTGAGCTCTTCTTTTAATTGGAAGTGCATGTTTGGAAAGTGGGCTCACCTTGCATCTTCTGTACTACAACTCCTAATAGGGTTGGAATCTCCTACCAAAGATTCAAAGTCTCCTAATAGGGACTCTCTATACTGATTTTTCTCATTGACTCCTAACAGGGTCCATCCTCTAACAAGGAACTTATATTTAAATATATTATCTAGTGGGTGTCATCCCCACCAGGTTTTTCCCTTGGCCAGGGTTTCCCTAGTTAACAAAATATGGTGTTATGAGTTATCTTTGTGCATGGTTACTATTGCTATTTAGCATTACTTTATTAATTTTTTATGTATGGTTTAAAGTAACAAATAATATCTAGTTGGTGATTTAAGTTTGTGAATTACTTATTCACCTACCCCCCCTAGTAATTCCTATTTCTAACCATTGGTATTAGAGCACAGTTACTTAGAAGAGGCTTAATACCTTGAGTAAGATCCCTATGGATATGGAATAGTTGATGAAGAACCTTGAAGAGGCACTTGAACAACTTGATCTCATTATTTAAAGAAAGAGATAAGCTAAAGGATAGATATGAAGATTCTAAAGTATATATTGGACAATTGAAGGATAATATTGAGCATCTCAAATCCAAGCCTGAACCTACTAAATATAAAACTAGTGATGATGATTATTCAAAGTTGAAGATGGATTACAAGATCTTGAAGCATGAATTGAAGATTAAAAAACTAAAGTTAACTTTGAGGAGTGATCCTAGAAAAGTTGAATTTGATTTAAAAATTGAGAATGTAGATCTTAGAGCAAGTCTAGCAAAGAAGACATCTAGGTTTGAAAGATTGAAAAAAGATCATGAAGAACTTCATAAGTACAATACTATTGTGAATGTTGAATTAACTCAGTGCAAGCAACAACTTGAGAAGCTTTATTCTAGCAGAGAAAAGCTTGATGATTCAATGTCAATACAAAGACCTACTTATGACAAGACTAGTTTTGGTTATCTATTTAACATGTCTGCAAAGAAACTTGAGATTAGATCAGATCAAGAAAAAGATAAATCTAATGATAAGATCGAATCTAGTCAATCTTCTAATAAAACTAAAGAATTTGGAAAAGAAAAGGAAGTCGAGATTTTGGATGAACCAAAACAAGTTGAATCTCCTAAAGAAACCAAGTATGATTTTAGAGGTAAGTTTTTTTTATGTAGCGAAATAGGTCATATGAAAAGAGATTGTACAAATAAGTCATTTAATCATGTTAAGGATTTTTATTGGCATAAATGTCATGGTATGGGGTCATAAAGAAATTGATTGTAGGAAACCTAAATATGATAATGATAGGAGGAATAGTAGAATGTCTAGAAATACAAACCCCATAGATAGAAAAAGATCTAATGAAAGGACATCGAGAGAAGGAAGACCTTATGAAGATAGAAGACATATCATGTGTTATAAGTGTAAAAACTTTGGAAACATAGCTTAGAATTTTCATGCACCTAATGATCAGTTGAATCCTATAAGTAGAACTCCAATATGTCAGTTATGCAACCACTTTGGACATATAAAAAAGTATTTTAGAATCGATAGAAACTTTGGAGATAGAAGGAACAATGAAATAAACTTTAGAAACAAAAGGAATGATGGAAGAAACATCATAAATGAAAAAAAGAACCATGAGAAGAACTCAAAAACTAAGAAAGACAATGAGGAACAAAGAAATGTAGTCAGTGAACTTTGAGAAGAACTCAATGAGGCATTTGTAAAAGGATTAGACATCTCAAAGAAAAGCTAGAAGATTATGAGACATGAATTTCAAAGTCAGTCATCAAGTTTGATTCAACTAAGTTGAATTAAGCTTATTCACACCACCAAATTAGTAACTTCACTCAGAGATCAAAGTATGGGTAGCGAAGTTGAGAAAAGGTGTATTAAGATAAGTTTAGATTGTATCTAAGCTCACCTATAAGTTGTAGCTTATCTAAACTAGTTACAAAGGAATTAAGAGTTACTATTATTATAGAAAAATTTAATCATGTAGTAGGAGATGAAAAATATGTTTTTATTGGGAATTTCATGGAGCAAAGTTTTGTGGAGCTTTTTTATGATGGAAGGAAGCTATGACAAACCTTGAGTAGCATTTGAAGATCAAATAGAGGATCTAGAGAAAATATTTGATTTTAAATGCAATTGACAACTTTTTCGTGTTTGCAAAGTACACAATTAATGCAAGTTCAAGTTGAGGGAATAAAATGGAGTACAAACTTGATTACTACTTCATTGCAATTACATATGAAGCATAGAGCACTCAAAAGTGACTTGATAAGGTGATTTCAAAGAAAATCCTCTTTTTGAAAAAGGTATTTTATCATTTATCCATAGAATTTATTTGATAAATGTTCATATTTTTTAGAAGCATGGATATGTCTATAGTTTGTAATGTTGAGAATAAGGAGATACCAAAATTGAAGGTTGTTTCTATGAAACCCATAGAAGGAAACCCTAGTTCAACATCACCCATTACTTCAAACAATGTAGTTTATTTGGAAGATATAGGAAGTTATCTTAATAGTAAGTTTGAATCTATTGGGAGCGAGTATATGAACAAGGATATGGAATTAGTCTTTAACCATGAAATGATATGAAGCTCAAATTTGAACACCTAAGGAACTAGACCTATTCAAATATCATTTCTACCAAGATTTAGAAACAAATAAGTGGACACAAATTAAATTAAGTAGAATACATGATGGAAAACTATGGATGGAAGATAGTGTAGTTGATATTTATGTTGAGCTTATTCTTGAGGTAACTAGTCTTAGTAAACAAGGCAATGTACCTATAGGTGAAAAATTGGTTAAGAAGAAAGTTGAGAGCTACACCAAAGCAGTCTATAATGGAAAGACCATGGTGATCAACACCATTAAACAAGATGATGTAAGATTTATCAGTAAAATCATTGCCTATTCTATTTGTGCAAGTTCTAAGATTGATGAATTATCAGCAGGATTCATCTATTCAGCCGATAAGATTTGTGTTGAGAAGGAACAAGTTAACCTTAGTGAAATTCTAAGAATGTGACTTCTTTAAAACTTGGAGAAAATCAAAAGGACCAAGAATGGTGTGTTTAGATTTTAGTCACTGATCAATCATTTATTCTTTCATGTGCTTAAGATATTTCCATATTTGTCAGTCATAGAGATTATGAGCACTAATAGATGTACAATGGAGAAGATTATAGAAGTATGTAGAAGACATCCAGTAGATAAGATATTGGATAGTGGGAATTTGATAATGAAAAAAATTTAGAATGAAATGAGACAAAGATTCAGATTTGCACCAAGAATTGTAGATAGGAAGATATTTTTGTTATGGTCAATACAAATTTTATTTATAATCAAGTAGTAGAACCTTGAGAAACATTTCTTGATCCCTTAGGTTATGAATTGAGTGATGAAACAACAATTGGATACATTAATTTATTGTTGAAATCTGAGAAGGACCAAGGTGAGTACAGATTTGAAACCTATGATGAGATTACCCAATTATCTCATCAAGCATGCTTGGAGAAGGCTTCTCCCAATAAGATTGAAACAATAATGAAGAAAGCTTTATCAGAGGCCGGTATGATTGAGAGTGAGCCACAAGCAGTCAAATAGACTACGAAACAAGGTATATTGAATATGAAACCTTTTTCAATGTCTATTGCAAAGGCATCTTCAAAATAAAGCATTCCTTATGCAATAGTATCAGATGTTCAACCAAGTGAGCGAAAGAAGAAATCAAAGAGATTAGTGGAAGCTATTACCACAAAGACTAAAAGGGTCAAGCAACAAGCTACTAGAATAAGAAAAAGACAAAATACATTGTTAACAATTGTTGAGTCTAGTAAAGAAGAAGAACAAGAACAATAAGTCAAACAGATAGAGAAGATAACTACTTCTAAGAAGTTAGCAAGTAAAGCTTGGCAACCCTAGAAGTCAAAGATAGAGAAGATAAATTTAACTATTGCTAATGAAGGCAACTTTTTTTAGATGAACACATTTTATGATTTGCATAACAATTTTGAGAAAGATCAGATTGATATCTCTACTATAAGATACATTATAGCTAACAAGCTGAAGCTCAAGGACATTGAAGGCATGATAATCTAGAAAGTCTATGATAAACTTATTGAAAAGAAAGCACTAAGTTTATAAGAAGACTTAGAACTTTAGAAGTCTATGATAAGAGAAATGTGCAAGAATGATGATGAAGAAGAAGTCAAGAGATTGTTGAACAATCTAGTGCCTTACTTTGGGAACAAGGTAAGACCATTTCTATTTATGGTGGGTGAGAAAGATTAGTTAAGAAGTGAAAGTGCAACAAATATAATCCAAATGATGATAGAGTCCAAGGAAACATCTTCACCAATACCCAGAACCTCGAAAGTATCAATGAGTAGTGAAACTGTGTAGATAGATCAACCAATGTTACCATTAACATTGATGATATAAAACCATTTGATAATTTTGAGCAAAATGAACTTCAAAAAAAAGATATTGAAGATCAATTGAAGCAAATTGAAGAAGAGAAGAGGCTATTAGAGGAAGAGAAAATGAAAATAAAAGAGACCAAGTAGAAATTGGTTGAAGATGAGAAGAAAAGAAAAGTAGAGGAAGAAAAGAAAAGATTAGTTAAAGAAGAAAATATTAGAAGAAGAGAAGAGAGAAATAGAGAAGAGAAAGAGAAAGAAGAAAGAAGAGTCAAAGAGGCAGTTAAAAAGAAGAAAAGGGAAGATGACACTAAACCTTCTAGTTCATCTACTCCACTTTCACTTGCCATCCTAAAAACTGATGATGATGATCAATATGACTTGATCTCATCTTTGTAAAATCTTATTAAAAAGGACAAGACAGTGAAAATCCTATAGAGAACCTTGATGGAGGTTATTGATAGATTACACAATACTCTAGCAGTACAACACACAAAGACAAATCCTGAATAGAGGGCACATGAAGTGCTAAAATCTTTTGATGAAGAATTCACAAATTTGTTGAATGTTGTAGAAACAAAGACATATATATCACATGATGTCAACTTGTTTAACACTATTTGTTAGAACATTAAGAATAATTTGATAAGTCTTGATACTTATATCAAGGAACTTTAGAAGTGTCAATAGGATGGTAAGATATTGTACATTAAGTGAACTCTATCTTGCAAGTTGACTAAAGATATTGACAATGAGATTGAAGGAAAGATGAGTGAGCTAGAGGCTCTATCTAGCCAGTTACATCATCCTTCTAGTAAAATTGATGATTTTGAAGGACAAGTGGCTAGTATTCATAATGATATCAGGAAACTAGAACATTGAAAGGACCAAATTTTGAAGAGAGTATAAGATTTTAGAGAATCTATTTCTTGAAAAATATCTATTATTGAGAAACAGTTGGAGGAATGTGTCAAGGCCAAGGACACTTATTCTAACTTTTTATACTCCAATCTTAATGCAATTGAGATTACATCATATGCCTTATGTGCAATTCTCACCTTTGCTAAAGTAGCCAAGAATACATGGACAAAAGGTATGAGAAATCTTAAGGAAACTTTTAATGGTTGCATGAAGATACTATCAACTTAAGGTAGAAGAACATCATTTTTGATAGTAGATGGATAGTTTTTGGACAATTTTTGACATTTTAACCTTTTTCATTGATGTCAAAGGGGGAGAAGTACATAAGAAAATTGCAAATCAGGTAAAAAGAAGATAAAATTGCAAATTATGAAATAATATTTTAAGGGGGAGCATATGTAAGATGGACAAATTGTAATAGATGTAATGTCAATGTGTTATTTATTTTAAGTTTCTGATACCTAGCCAATTTTCCCTATTTTGTTGCCATCAATGCCAAAAGGTAAGATTGTTGAAAATTGGCTAATGAAGATATGTAATTGGTGTCATTTATGGAAATAGATGATGTGCATGTTCAATCTAGTTTATGGAGTACTGATTTTGTAGACAAGGAGAAATCAGAGTTTTCATTTTGTTCACACCCGGAGGCACAAGGTGAGTTACAAATTGATTCATGCAACTCATTGAATGAAGTAGAATACCAAGATTTTGTGTTTCCAGTTGAAGGTGTCTATGAGTCAGTTAGTGATGATTAGTTTTAGTCAGATATTAGTAGTGATCACACTAATTCATATTTTCATAGTCAACAAGATGAAGAAAGTAATTTAGTGTGCCAATTTTTAGAGCCTGGTTAGGTTTTTGGATCGGTTTTTAAGGCCAGTCAAAAGACCCTCTGAAATAAAATTGAAAAGTTGTAATAAAATGATAAAATGAGTTTTTAATGATAGTTCAGTGGTCGAACTTGTGTCTAATCAGTATGAGATGGTTAATGGAACAGTTCTGCAGTTTAGTTGTTTGAAAATGAATTTCTTTTTAGCTAGACCCACTTTAGGGCCTAGCTAATTCTGACTGATTAGTATAGAATGATAAGACATTTGAGGCTTTAAAAGTTTTCTATGAGAAGATTATAATGTTTTCATCACTATGAATTTTGGGGTGAACTTGTATTTTTCTCAAAGATTAAATGGTTATGAAATCTAATTTCAATAGGATGAATATGAGGGGAAAACAATCTGAATGATCAATGAGGCCATATTTGCATTATTGCTAGGATCTCTAAATACTGAGCAGCAACTAAAATTGAGCAAGATAGAGCTATTGAATGTTATATAGTCTTCAAAGGTTCAAGACAACATGCCCATAGATACTATTGACTATTCTTCCCAATTGTCACTACCAATTATTATGGAGAGTAAGAAAATCACTTGAAGATGGTAGCTATGGTTATGGAGATGAATGTCTGAATCAACTGCTTAATATTGAATGTGTCAACAAGGCATGCCCATGTGGTGATCTGTGTTCAAATCAGCAGTTCCAAAAAAGACTATATGTTGAAGTTAGGTTGTTGCATTGTGGGAAGAAAGGTTTTGGATTACAAGTTCTACAAGAAGTACCAAAGGGGTTATTTATCATTGAATATGTTGGAGAGGTACTAGACATGCAGGCATATGATGCTCACCAAAAAGAATATGCTTCGAGAGGTCAAAGAAATTTCTATTTTCTTGACATTGGATAGCAATGAGGTAATTGATGCTTGTGTGAAAGGAAATTTGGGGTGATTTATTAATCATAGTTGTGATCCTAATTGTCAGACAGAAAAGTGGATGGTGAATGGAGAAGTTTTTATTGGGCTTTTTGCAATACGAGACATTAAGAAGGGAGAGGAGCTCACATTTGATTACATCTATGTACAAGTCTTTGGTGCTATAGCATAGAAGTGTGAGTGCAGTTTGATTGAGTGTTATTAGGGGAGACTAATCTACACCAGCTATTGTTGTACCAAGTGAGCCAGATGATGACTACTCAGTACCGGTGATGCTTAATGAGGAAAGTGAAAATGGCCATGGTCAAAAGAAACTTGTGGGATCTCCTAAATTTCACCATCTATCTGATAGTCTTACACCAGAAGGATGCTCATTACAGTGTATTCAAACAAAGGGGCAAGGAAACCCGCTATTGAAAGGTGTTTGAGCAGCAATGTTCCCACATAAAAGGAGAACCAGTGGGGCTAAAAGAAAACATTTTTACAAGAAGCAATGCAAGAACCCATGGTAAGTTATCCATGAATCAAAGTAGAGGAGGCACGTAAAACACAACTTGCAAGCACCAAAATTCAAAGCTACCATGAACAAAGAAGGCAGCAGGCATTTGAATGAAAGGCGCTATAAAAAGAAGCTGCTTGTGGAGAGACATAAAAAGGAGCTTGAATAAAAACAAAAGATGACATAAGCCACAACAAGGAAGGAGAAGACCCTACGCATCAAAGCAGGCTACAATAGTTAAAGGGGCCATAAAAATGGCAGTCCAATTTGAAGATCAAACTCACACATTAGCAAAGAAATACAAAAATTATGAAACATGTGCATATTTTGAGTCATGCTGCAAGCTGGAAGGAAAAGGAAATAAACATAATGCCACATTCATGAAATGTGAGGATATTATTATGTTTAAATAATAAACCATTTAGATCATATGATGTCCATAAGACATGGGCTTTTTGAAAGCCAAGATCGGTGGACCCCAGTCTGCGGTCGACTAGGTGGTGAAAGATGATAAATTTTGAAGTGAAGCGCAAAAAATTTGCCAAAAAATGAAAGGTTACTGGGAAACTGAAATATTCGGCCACTCGCCATCTCGCTAGCCAGAAAATCCAAGGTTTTTTGGCTCGCAACATAGCAAGTCATCGAAAAACCTTTGAAACCCAGTGATAGTAAAATCGAAGGTTAAAAAGGTAATGTGGGTCCTGCCAGGATATGTAACAATGAATCAAGTAGTGCTAAGTGGAAACACATAGAATAACTGAGCAATTATGTGGTAGGAAAATCTCAAAGATCACCAGATTGTGCCACGTGGTGAATCCAATGGCTATCATTAACTCACTATAGGGAAGTTGCAAGGAAGATAGCATAGCAACATGGCAACGTTGACGTGTCATGATGAGATGGTGATGATGTGACACCCAGGTGGAAAAAATGGATGACCAAGACAAGAATAAACCAATTAGAAGATGACACGTGTCATGGGGTTGGTCAACAGGTTTAACCTAGATAGAAAATGGTGGGGAATTTGGGAAATTGCAAATTTTAAATATTTTATTTATTTTCCCTCAAACTCACCGGTAGGGTATTTAAATAAAGTTTAAGATTTTTGTATAGTCCAAACTTTTTAAAAGGTTTAAATATTTGTGCAATATTGCCATGGAGCCATGAACAGAGGTATAATCTTCAGAGGGCCATAACTGGGGTGTTTTTTTATCCAAAATAGGCCACCAAAATTGGGAGAATCCAAATTTTCCATTTTTTAAGTCAGTTTGTGCATAGGTAGTCATTGGCTCATACTATAGGCCAGTTTGTGTTTCTTGGGGCATTGGTAGTAGAACAAGCAGATTTGATCATTGAGCATCAGAGTTTGTTAAGGAGCAGATTTGAAGACCTTTTGAAGCCTGAATGTGGTAAAGATAAGATGGAAAAGATTATTTTGCATTCTTGAGGCAATTTTCAACTGATTTGTTACTTTTAGCTTGTGTTAATTTTAATAACCAAAATTAGTTACATTCTTTCATCATGAAATTTCTCAAATATTTATGCCTTGTAGAGGCCAAATGATGGGATTAGATATTCAGTTACAGAGAGAAGGTAGAGAGAGGTTTCTTTAGCTTCTTAGGAAGGAATTCAAAGGAGACACTTCTCAGTTGCAGATTCAATCTAAGAATTGCTTCTTTTCTATATCTTTCTTCCTTCTTCTTTTTTGCAAGGTTGTTGGCAGTTTTCTCTGGGTAATACCAGCAGGGTTCTAGTGTTTTACTATGAAACCAATTTTTTTTCAGCATAATTCTCTTGTATCAACAACATTAGGAATGATAATACAAATAGTTCAAATCTGTTAGGTGTTTTCATGTTTTCATTTCATGCATATGGTTGTATTGTTTCAAAGAAATTAATACAAAGAATAGCAGGTTGAGTTTCATCTTGAATCTTGTCTCCTATCTTAGTGAGCTTCAATGTTTTATGGTCTTTGAACAAAGAGCCTAGGTTGTAGTTGCAATCCCTTAAGGTTGTATGTTATTTCATTGTTGCTTATAACTCAAGGGGTTATGTAAATGCTTTAGGGAATTCAACAGGGTTGCAAGTTTTCTACTGGGGATATCATGTAAGAATGAGGTTTAGATTGAGCATAGATATTTATTTACAAGTTGAATAGATAGATCAGATATCTAAAGATACAAATAGGTATCAAAAATCCATATTTGTGCTTGTGATTCATGGATTTTCCCAATGGATAAGGCACTGATTAGTTATAGGATCATTAGGTCTTACTGCTACATATTTGAGGTTTTGTTGAATTCAACATTATTAATCAAATGTTCTTTCCCTTTTATGTTGAAGGACTTAAAGGATTAACCCTCACTCAACTTATGTGATTCACAGATTTGCATTTAGCTACTGTATATCTATGTTATGGCATGAATTATTAGGAGATATAAGGGGTTTTCATCCATTGTAAATATATTCAAGGATATGTTGTGCACTGGTACAGTATTAATTGAATCTAAGGTCTACCCACCTAGGTTTTGCAAAGCCTGAAGTGAAGAAGGGGTTATGCCTTAAAGTTGGCCCAAGACTACAGTCTAGTGTATCTATCATAGGAAGTTGCTATCCTTAGATGCATTTGTTTGGTTTCTTGGTCATTTTCAAAATTGTTAAATCAGAAGCCAACAAAATGGTGACTCTGCTAGGGAGTCTATGAAAGAATTCATTGATAAGGAGCTAGAAATCTCTGATACATTTTGCATATTTAGTTTTGTATGCAAGGTTTCATGCACCCCAATAAGTTTTATACCTTTATGGCAGTATGTTGTGAGACTTGGATTTAAATTATTTTTTATGAATGCCATAAGTTTTTATTCAATCAGTTTGGTCTCTACAAGTGTTGTTATAAAGTTTCAGAGTCAAAGGATTGATCAGTATCTTGTTCTCTTTTCAAAATATTTGAGGATCTACAAGTTTTTTTCATGTTGGAAGTATGGTTCAGAATTAGATTAGTAATAATTTGTGTTTCAAAATCTTTTCTCACAATTGTGAGTAGTGACTCTATCTCTGTAACCAGTGGCATTTAATTTTTTGTGTATTTTGGTGAGGGCTTTCAGCATATTGTGGGGCAGATCTAAATTTGTTGTTAAAATTCTTGTTTGAAAGGAGAAGTGTAGTCCTGATCTGATGATGATTGAGAGAGTTATGTCTCAGCTCTGTATAGGGGTTTCAATTTCAAGAGAAATTTGAAGATGATTTCTTATATCTGTTGTTGTTTCAAATAAGTTTGTAGTTCAATTCAAATCTAATGCAATTCATGTCTCACTTAATGTGAGCGGCAACTCGAAGTTAATCTTTGTACTAGTGTAGTATTATACATAAATTGTGGTTAGTTTTTATAGGAGAATAACAAATCTAAAGGGTTGAGACATTTAATGGTTGCAAGATTTGTGGTGTGTTGATTCAAAAGGTTCAGAAGTATTTGATAAGATTTTGGGTCTGCTATTGTAAATGGTAGGCAGAGAACTTTCAGCCATCCAGATCTTGAGGTATTCTCATTTTCATGAAAATTGATTGTGAAAAGTGTATTCTCCATTTGGTGATCAGCACTATACATAGGAGAATTTGTTTTATAAGTTTTCATATTCTTGAATTTGGATTTTGAAAATAATATGGTTGAGTATGAAAATTTGTAGAGAGAGCAAAAGTTGTTGCAATTTTAATACAGGCTTGTTGAGGTATATGTATAACTCCTGCGATAAATTTTTTTTTGAGAGATTAGGATTTTAGAATCCTGAAGATTGCAGCATTTATTAGATTATGTTCTTTCTATGAGATCAAATTCAGGGCCTCTATTCAGTGATTTCAACACTAGAAGAAGGAGGTAGGAGTTTTTTTTAAAAAAAATCAAGAGATGGATTCTTAGTCTTGGTAAGAAAATGATGTGTCAACTCTTGAAAGTGTTCATGCAAACATTGCTAGATTGAAAAGAAAGATTCATGATAAGACTGTCTTAATGTTAAGAAGTACAATTGGTGATATTAATGGTCTTAATGGATTCCAAATTTACATGACATTCAAATCAGTAGTTATGAATCTTGATGAGTTTTTCAAACCTGAGGAGTCTTCCTGACCAATGGTGCTCTTAGAAGTTTTTATGCCACATTCGGTTGATTGGCCAGCCAAGATAAGATTAGATAAGATGTGTGAAATCCAAGATTTTATCATGGAGGTTGAAAATGTTTTGAAGGATAATGAGTCTAATGTTAACGAATGTAATGAATCTGTTGAAGGTGATATGGAATATGAAGAGTCTCAACTTTATGAATTAGAGGATAGTAATCAGCAATTTGATAATATGCATAATGTGGATTCATCTTTTTATGATGATGATTGTCAAGAAGAGGAAAAGTGTAATAGTAGTAACAATCTTTCTTCTAGTGATGAATGTGATTGTGTTACGATACTAATTGTTGAGGTATTGTCTACAGAAGAAGATATATGGGATAATCAGAATTCTAATTTTTTATGCTTTGTTACTAACAAATCTGTTGTTACAAATGTATTAAGCTATGTAGATAATGGTCACAGCCAAGGGGAAGAAACTAGGGATGAAGTCTTGTTAAGTGTTGATGAGATTTTTGATTTTTTGGCTCATGATTTTGAAAGGTATGCTAATCTATCCAAGGATTCTTGTGCTTTGCCACATTTTGCAATTTCATATAGTGAAGTCATTTCCCTAAATTTGATGCTGAAGAAGATGTAGTTTTAGAATATGCTCTATCAAGTTTGGGAGGTGTATGTGATGGTAGTTCATACATTAATACACATGATGACTTCTATGTTGAGAATGAAGATGTAGAGATAAGGTCCATTGCTAGTTCATTTTCTTCTTGTTTTCATAAGGCCAAGATACATTCAGATTACTCATGTGATGAGGAAAATAATATTGATGAGGTGATTTATTTTAGTGAGATATTTGAGGGAAACATTGATATAGATCAGCATATTGTGAACATGCAGTTTCATGATGATTCTTGTAATTTGGTATCTAATCAATTGTTTGAGTGTGAAGAGTTTGCATATGTTCAGTTTGTTTTATGGAATACTGATTTTGTAAACAAGGAGAAATCATATTTTTCATTCTCTTCACACCTGGAGGCACAAGGTGAGTTACAAATTGATTCATGTAACTCATTGAATGAAGTAGAATACCAAGCTTTTGAGTTTCCAGTCGAAGGTGTCTATGAGTTAGTCAGTGATGATCGGTTTTAGTCAGATATTAGTAGTGATCACGCTGATTCATATTTTCATAGTCAACAAGATGAAGAAAGTAATTCAAATTTTTATATGCACTCTAAGAATGATTTTGTTTCACCTAATCTACTGATGAGAAAATTTGATGTATGTGGTGAAACTGATGTAAATGAAAGTTTCAATTTACCTCAAGAAGATGATAATGAAAAGAAGGTATATGACAGAGGTAAGGAGTTTTGAAAACTTTCCGGTGGCCTGGGGCCATTGCTTGTACATAGTAGTGTTGTTTCCCTATTTTCAATAAAGTTGTTCGAGAGAGTTTTTAAAGTTTAGGTGTGTGGTCTGCTTCTTCCAGAGATCTAAAATCTTTCCATGCCCACAAGAGGCATGCATCCCCAGATAGAGCCACTATTGGGATTAAAAATTGCATGGTCAATTTTGAGTACCATTGAGAAATTGAGCCCTATAAGTGCTTTTAATGAGATTGTGCATAGCTGTACCTTTGGGACCCAAGAGGTGTTTAATGTTTCTAACACCTTTCATTTAGTGCATCTATGTGTTTGATGAAGCTAAATTGACATTCTGAGCCTTTCCGTGAAGTCCCATTTTGAGCAAATTCCAAATCTACATTTTACCCTAATTGTCAAATAGTGATAGGAGGTTGTGTTTGCATTTGAATATCTCATACCCAAAAATGTTCCATGAATTTCAACTTTGGGATTATTTAGTGTCCATACTTGAGAGCCTATGTTTTAGATTTTGAGTCGTTTCAAGTCTGTTTGACTAGGTTTCGAATCCCTCAAAGTTGGTCAATTACTATTTTCATGCTTTTGCAATTAATTCTAAATTCTGAGAAGCCCTGTTTGACAAGTTATAACTTTTGACCAGTTCACCAAAATGCTAAAATTCCTTTTGCATTGCATTATAGACATTAGAGACTTGTTATGTTTCAAGTTTCATGTCATGAAGAATTTGTTTGATTAGTTTTTAAACGCAATTCCAAATGGAATTTCTATCTTTTTACTGGTATTAGCAGATGCAGATTGTTTGGTACCCCTATTCGTGACATCATAACTCAAAACTCATGATTGGTTGTATTGAATGGATTATACCATTGTGTTGTCCTCTGAAAATATTTTATGTGTGTCAATTTGCACATCTTGACGAATCCATTTGCACACTTTTCCAGGTCAATTCCATTTGCAAAAATTGTTATCTTGTCATTGTTCCAGTCTGCAAATTCTGAGTAGCCTACTTTGATCGCTTGCCATTTGTGCCTTGTTATTCATCATGAGCTCAAATCCTAGATTTATACTCACCTCATGACATAGAACCAACGCCCCAAGTTTTGTTCTCAAGGCCAAATCTGAACCCAGTTTATTGTTTTCTAACATGTTTTCTTGCAGGTGGTTCTGAAAGGGTGATTTTGACGGTCAATATCTTTTGACCCCAAATTTTTCATGAGACAAGATTTGATAGAATGCAAGAATGCAAAAAAGAGATTCAGTGTGCCAATTTTCAAAGCCTAGACAAGTGTTTGGATCAGATTTTAAGGCTAGTCAAAAGACCCTCTGAAATTAAATTGACAAGTTGTAATAAACTAATAAAATGAGTTTTTAATGATAGTTCATTGGTTGAACTTGTGTCTGTAGACACCTAAAAACCTTTAGAAAATAACGTATTTTTATTTTCTGAAAAATTTCTAATGACATCATCATTTATTAATTAATTAATTATTTAATTAATTTATTTATTTTTATGCCATTAAATCCTTTTATCTTAATTAAAAATATTTAATTAAGGAATCCCTCCCAAAAATGTTTAAATCTTATTTAAACATTATTTCCTTATTTATTAATTATTTAATTAATAAATTGACCAAAAAACCAAAAATAAATAAAAAATTTATTTTTTGCCCAAAACTTGGCCAATTTCCTTAAGACCACTAACCTCTTCCAAAATCTTCTAATCCTTCTTTAATTTTGATTAAAGGCTAATCCCATCATTTCTTACCCCTAATCCCAACTCAAAATATTTAATTAAGATTAAATATTAATCCTCATGTTTATTAAAAAAGTTTTAATAAATATCTCCTCAACCCAAACCCTTGAAATAAATAAAACTTTATTTATTTTCTAAAAATCTAATTTATCCTCATCCTAAGAAGTTCTAGACTCTTCTAGAAAGTCTTTATCCTCATCCTAGGAAGTTCTAGACTATTCTAGAAAGTCTTTATCCTCATCAAAAGTCTAGACTCTTCTAGAAGATGTCTTTAAACCTAATCCTAATCCCCTCCTAACCTTGTCACATTCTCTAAACATGGGTTAAGACTTACTAACCCAAGCCAAACTTAACAAATATCTCCTCCTTCACCCACCCTCATTAAATGCCATCCACTTGCCTATCCCTAAGCTAATCCTAAATCATCCTAATCCTTCCTCTAATCATTTGCACAATCCTAAGCAAGCTTAAAACCCTCCTAATCAAGCCCAAGTCAAAATTGCTATCATTTCTCTCAAAATATCTCAACCATAAAACTTTATGAAGCCCACTAGGCCATAAATGACTCTTCCAAGCCCTTTTATTGCTCTTACAAGCCATTATGAGGGTCTTTATGAATATTTTATCCCATTGAGCCTCCTTTGTTGACTCATCCTTCCCCTTTCCTCCATCCTCTCACCCTGTGACATGTGTCACTCCCTGATTGGCTATAAGGAAACACAATCCATGTGCTCTCTTCTCATGCAATCTGAGCCCTCCATGAGCTTTTTCCCATCCTTGCATCTTAGCCCTAAATCCCTCAAGCCTCTTGCCTATAAATTGGATCCTTCTCCTTTGCAAAATAACACAATCCATGAAGTAAAGTCATAATGTCATTTTAAGAAGCCATTTTACATCAAAACCATACACTCACACCCAAATTCCAACTCCATTTGAAGCCATTTTTGAAGCATAAGCTTGAGCATACATCCTATCTATTTAGACAAAGCCACTCAACAAGAGAGCTTCTTATTGAGAGAGCCTATTAATGGCTCATATTCTTAATTGAGAGCTCATATTAGTCTATCTTGAAGTTTATGAATTTTATTTTAGTTTGTAGAAGCTTTATTTAAATTTGATTTCTATTAGCATACTAACATTGCTCATATATATTTTGGCACGCCCGGTGGGACCCCACATGGGTCATCTTCATTAGCTTTTTTAGTCAAGTTTTGTATGGCATTTGCCAATTTTGGCTAATTTTTCTTATTTTTGTGATTGGTAGGATTGTATAAATTGGTTTTGTAGGTCCACATGAGCATGAAGAAGACAAAGGAACTCATAGTCTATCTCATAGTATTTGTAGATTTTTCAAGCTTATAGGTGGACAAAGCACTAGGAATTCTTCTTCCTTTTCTTGTCTATATTCTTCTTATTCCATCTACTTCTTCTTCTTCTTCTTGTGGGAGATCTTGGCCATTTTTTTTTAAGGAAGCAAAATCATACACACTTCTTTTTAGTGCTTAAAATGAACCCCCCAAATCATACTTAAATCCATTAAAAAATTAAAAATTTGCAAAAAAGAAAAAATCTTTTAACAAGTGAAACTAAACCAATCCAATCATTTGCATCCTTGCAACATCAAGGTTTTAGATGCATTCATGCAAAGTTAGGAACACTTCATTTTTGGGAATTTAAAAAGAACTTCAAGTTTCCATTTCAAAAGGTTCAAAATAAACACTAAGTGCACACTAAAATCTAAATCAAACTCAAAGCATCAATCAAGGATAAAATGAACCTCATTTGCAAATATTTTAAAGTTCTTTTAAAAATCTAATGAAAACTAAGAGTCCTAAATGGTTGCCAAAAATTGTCCTAAAAGCTTTGTTATTTGTTCCAAACAAATGTCTTGTTGCAAAATCTTGAATGTTTCTTAGGTTTTTCATGCATCAAAACAATCTAGGAATATCATTTTTGGGCTTAAAATATGCAAACTAGAACACAAAATCTTGAATGAAAACCAAAGTCCAAAGAGTCATTTTCACTTTTGAGTCCAAAACAATCTTGAATGATCTAAGGTTAAAACAAAGCACTTCAAAGTTCTTAAAACAACACACAAAATCTCAATCTTGAATGCTCAAAGGAAAAAAACTTGAATGTTTAATCACTTATCTTTGAATGCATGTTGCTAAAATCACTCTTGAGTGCCATGGATTAAAATCAAGTTTGTTTTTTTTATGAATGCATGATTAAAATAACAAATCCAATCTTGAATGCCATAGATCAAATAATAATCTTTTGGGGCATAAAAAGAATCCACATTTTTGAAATCTTCTAAGTTATAAAAACTAATAAAGACGCTTTGAGTAAGTTTGTAGTTGGACTCACCCTCTTTAATCACCCATCAATTTAACCATTGGTTACAATCTCAGCGCCATCTATGGGGATGGGTCTACCTAAGAGGGTGTTAAGTACTCCAAAAAGATCAAACTCCACTCACTTGGGTCTTTAGTGGTTTTTCTAAGTTAGAAAATTCCTTGAATGCGCATTAATCTCGCTCACACTTCATTTCGGCATAAAATTGGATAAATCTTGACGTGGAGGGGCTCCAGGCATGCGCTTGGAAATCGAGTTTCACACATCTTTGTTTTGGGCTTAAAAAAAACTCACACTCAATCTTGAATGCCTAAAAATCAATGAACATTGCATGGTTTGGACGCATTTTCAATGACGCTCTCATTTCTTATGTTGACGATCTCTCGACTTTCATTATGCTGACGATGTTGTCAAATTGGAATGAACATTGTATGCCATAATCACAAGTGTCTTCAATCATAGCTTACAAAATCTAAATCATCAATTGGAATAAACACATGTCTTTTAAAGCCCAAGATCATGTATGTGGTCTTGTTTTAAACTTTTTAGGAGGCCTACTTGGGGATTTCATCACCCCTTGGGATGACCTCAACTCCAACATTTTGGCGGAGTATAAAAATTGGGAGGTGAATCCAAAGACACCTCTCTTGGAATCAAGATTTTGTCACTCGGGCTAAGCCTCAAGGAACTTTATACCCTTGAGAAGTGAAAGAGGAGAAGTGGGTTACTGCTCCTCTCGGCTGTGTGACATCTTTTTGGTTTCATCTATGGATTTGGGCCTCACGTACCTTGTGTATATCGAGGACTCCCTAGCTATAACAAATTTCATCCTTGTAGAAAGCTTCCTAGGATGTTGGTGTGTTTGACATGCTTGCTCCAAAAAAAAATTTGCTTGTTTGTTCATAGCTTTTGAATGAATGTTTGCCAACTTTGGTCAAAATCCCAAAAAAGCAAAAATCTCCCAACTCAAGGCATACTTATCGTAGTCACTGCCTCATCAGAAAATTATCCAAGCTCCCCCACTGCAACTGAATCTATCTAGTTCCTTTCTTTAGAAAAATCCCAAATCCAAAGTCCATCCAAATCATCCCCCCAGCCAGCTAGCAACCCAATCCAAAATCACACCCAAGCCTTTAGAGAGTTGTTGTCATTCTGCTAGAATTTGCTATCCAATCAATCTGACCAATCCACCAGCCTCACCAAGGTTGTCCCTTTGACAGAGCTTTGTTTAGGGTAATCTAGCTTTGTCACTTGTTATCCCTCATCACCTTGAGCTAAAGGTTGGGATCCACAAGTGGTCAATCTTGTGTCATGCCCATAGGATCATTAGTCTATCCTTAAGTTGACACAATCTCCACCAATCCAGCGCATAGGAAAGAAAAACTCTCACTTTTTGACAGCATGCCCTTGAAGTCTTCCATCCACAGGAAAGCCAAAAATCTCCAGCCAATCCTCCTTAGGTCTGTCATACAACTTTGACTCTCCCTATGAAATCCTTCATCAGCCAATCCAAAATCTACGCTTAATCCAAATCCAACCATGGGCTTCCGTGTTCATCCATATGCAAGACCCCATCCCCATCCGACTCATCATCAAAACATGAAATCCCAAACCTATCATGATGTGTTTGGTCATATTGTCCTTGCTCCTGCCACCTCCTATTCCAATGATGATGAATCTTGTTGACTATGATAGGTATATTGAAAGCCTTAGAAACATTCCCCCAAGCATCCCACAAAATCCATGCATTCTTCCAAACTATCTAGTCATGCCATCTGATATCCCAGCTTCTCCTCCATCACCCAATCAACCAAGCTTCCAATCTTCCACCCCCATCACACTAGCTATTCCTGTCAACCCACCTCCACCTCCGATACACGAGTCTCCAAGGAATCTCCTAGAGGAAATACAAGAAAAGTTGCCTCCAGTAGTCAATAAGCCATGTCATCTAATCCAACCATGTGAAGTAGTCAATAATGAAGCTTCCCCATCTATAATATCACCTCCATCTCCCATAGCTATCATCCCCATACCATCCATCAAATTGCTTAAAATCCTTCCACTTCCTGTAAGTACCAAAATCCCACCATCTGTCAAAACCCTCCAAATCCTATCCACATCACCTCCAAGCATTTCCCAAATCTCCCCTAATGACCCTTATGCATCCATCTTCTACTCACCCATCTCCACTACTGAATCTCCCATCTATCCATCCACTGCCTTTGAAGAGTCCATCCCTTCACCTCCTATTGCACCATCCACTCCAAACCAATCCTATCAAGATCTTACCCAAAAGCATGTTGAAATCCCCCAAAGCATAAATGAAGATATCATCATACCATGTCTTCCATCCATAGTGCAGTCACTATCCCCTCCATCTCCAAAACCTCAAGCCATACCTCCTCTACTGCAGGATATCTTTTCATCCCATCAGCTAAATCAAGATCCTATCCTACCATCTCCTCCACTCCATGCTTCCATCTTACTACCTATCCAAGCTATTTCACCATCTATAATATACCCTCTTGGTTCACTTACATTCATCCATAGTGGCCTCCTCTCAGCAGAAGAATTAAGAATAGTATCTCCCTATTACAGTACATCTAATAAAGCACTTCCACCATTTTCTGCAAGCAAAAAGTATCCTCAGCTAGTTCAAATGCTCAATCGATGGCATTATCAAGGTCAAGGTTTAGGACCACAAGAGGAAGGAATCAGAAAGCCTATTATTGCATAAAAAAATCTAGGATTTCATGGTCTTGGATATGTATCCAAAGGCTCACCATCTAAAGGTGTTGGTACACCACACCCCCAAACCAAGCCTATCTCCAAACCCACCATGCCAGCCTCCCATCACTCCTTCAAGAAATCTTATGTCATCCCCCCTCCACCATCTTTGCAACCTAAAACAACCTACCATATCCCCCCTTCATCTGCTAAATCCATTTTGGGTCCCTATGTCCCAAAATCTACCATACTCCATCCTCCTATCAGCCATCATTCAAATCCTATTCCCTCCATTCCTATGCAAGATCAGAAAAGGCACATATCGAGGCACATCATCCATCATCATCCCCCTACACGCTCTCCCATATCCTCTCCATCTCACAAAGCTTCTCCTAACCATATTCTCAAAGCTTACCATAGCAATGTAAATGCCAATTTCAAAATGCATAAAGCTAAAAATCACATCCTAGGCAATCATATGTCTATTCTAAAAGACATACTCCAAAAAGGAAAAATCCAATCAAAGAATGCAAAATAATGCAAAAGCCTATGAAAAGAAAATCCAAAACCATGTGGATCCCAAAGAAAAAAGTTGAAAACCAATGCATAATGGCATCCACCATTGCTAATCCTCCATCCACTGACTCATGTCCCCCATCTCCTAACTCCATCTTGGGTGCCTATATCCCCAAGCATGCTTCCACAAATCCTCCATCATGCCTGCATCTAACATCTATCCCCCATATGCTCTTTTCACACCCGTCCCAACATGTGCCAATGTTGCTCTTCCAAGCATCCCCATCTCATGCTCCTTTCCAACCTTTTCATCCCTCCATCTCCTACCATCAATCCCATCTAATCCAATCTATTGCAAAAATCACACATTCGGTGTACCAACAGCTAGCAACAAAATTGAACATTCCAACAGCCAGTGAAAAATCCCAAAAAAGCCAAAATAGCTGAAGAAAGCCAAAATCATTCCAGCTAAGTCCGAAGTCAAAAAGTCAAAAAAAATAATAATAAAGAAAAATAAAGCGTCCACTGGTGAAAACTTGGCAATTCAAGCACCTTGGACAAGTACCATGATGAAAACTTGGCGAACAAGCATCATGCGTAATCCCGCCATCCCCAGCTTAGCCTATCACCCTCATGCTTTTGGTCATCTCTTGAAATCCAACACCATCTTCCAATCTATCCACCTATCCTCCACCCTCCATCTTCCATCTCACACCATCCACTTATCTCCTGCAGCTTCAGCCAACCATCCCAGCTATCATCCATCTCCCTAGCCCCTTCAGCTTTTTCCATCCTAGCTTCAATCCTATCACATCCATCATAAGACCTCCTTCCGCATGTTATCTTCTGATTGGGGGCACTATATTCCTTGGATATCTTGTCTTGTCCATCCTCCCTTGTCATTGGTATCTAGCTCTAGGATATGCTCATGCAAACCCAATGTCATCTCTTTATATCCATCATAATCCTAGCTATCTACCATCCTATCCAACCATCTCATCCTGCTCCTCTAGCTATCCTTGGTCACAAAATCTCTCATCATCATTGGATGCATCCTACCAAATCCATAACTTTCACTATCACCCCACCCTTAGCTTTCGCATCTTGCACAACATCGAACCATCCCGCTATCCTATCATCCTAAGCTTTTGCCTGCTTGTAACTATCTTGGTCAGCTTCAACTTGTAAATATCTTGGTCCGTCAACTTGTACATCCTCTTTAGCTTAGTACCATTGTATCTATCTGTCTTTTGTGTCAGTTCCTCCTTGATTAGCATCTTGCACACATCACACATCTTGGTTAGCTATTCCAATGCATCCTTTAGCTAGATCTCCTGTCACCAAAGTGTTATCCTTCTTAGTTCAGCTTGCCAGATGCATCACTCACCCAGATCCATCGGCTTAGGTGCTCTCTGATAGATCCTTGTAGGATATAGCTTTCCTCATGTCTGATCTTGGTCTGTTAGTACCTTGTCCTACCCATCTCATTGAAAAATGGTTCTCTTTTGGATTTTCACTTTCTTTTGATTTGGAATCTTCCCTTTTGGGTCTTGAAGTATCTTTTCCAAGCAATCTTTTTGTTCCCTCCTCAAGGTTTCCACATGATCTTCCATATCATGGTATTCTACGAATGGGGCACTCTGAGCGTACAATTTTGATCAAGTCTTTCTTTTGTTTCTTTTTTGCTTGTAGGTTACCTAGTGTTGGTTCCACACTATTTCCTCTGAGTTTCATGTGTGATGTTGGGGCGATCCTTGTGTGTTTGTTTTAAGTCAGTCAGTCAGTCCTTTGGATGGTTGGTGACATGGCCCTGATGTTCTGTGTAACCTTGGAAATTAACCAACAGTCCTATAGCAAATCTAGTGCTCAACTACATGGTGGTACTTCTCTTTCAAGTATCCCCTTGCTCAAAAAAGCTTCAATGGTTTCCCTTCATCTCCATTATCCCCCATCCATATCCAGCATCCGTCTCTCCTACCCTAGCTTATGCATTAGTATCTCTTTGAATCACTCCTCACCTTTAGCTTTAGGAATCCACAATCCTAGTCTTAGGGATCCACCAATCCAAATCAATCCACCAAGCCTCATCTTTAGAGATCCACAATCCTAGTCCTAGGGATCTCCGAAACCCATCTTCCACTAATCTGACTCTTTGGAATCCTGTTGCATCAGCTTTTTAATCCCCTCATCCATCTCCCTATCCTGGATTCCTTTTATAGTGCTCCGCTCCTTCATCCTCTACAATCCCTGAGAACTTAAGCTTGCTTCCTCTTGTGCCTCTAATTCTCCCTTTATCATTTTCCCATAGTGAGAGTTTGAGCTAACTAAACCTCTTCTCTTAAGCCAATCTGAGTCTTCTTGCTCATCTCGAATTCTTGTACTTTTCAAAAAGTTGTCGAGCCTCACTTTCTCTCCTCGCCACTTTCTTGAGGGGGCATCTTGCCGTCCATTCTCTCATCTTCTGCTCTAGCCTTAGGCATCTTATTTTCTTATCTTTAATGCCATGCCACTTGCGGCATCACATCAAAAAGGGGCAAAATGTAGACACCTAAAAACCTTTAGAAAATAAAGTATTTTTATTTTTTGAAAAATTTCTGATGACATCATCATTTATTAATTAATTAATTAATTAATTAATTTTTATGCCATTAAATCCCTTTATCTTAATTAAAAATATTTAATTAAGGAATCCCTCCCAAAAATGTTTAAATCTTATTTAAACATTATTTATTTATTTATTAATTATTTAATTAATAAATTGACCAAAAAACCCAAAATAAATAAAAAAATTATTTTTTGCCCAAAACTTGGCCAATTTCCTTAAGACCACTAACCTCTTCCAAAATCTTCTAATCCTTCTTTAATTTTGATTAAAGGCTAATCCCATCATTTCCTACCCCTAATCCCAACTCAAAATATTTAATTAAGATTAAATATTAATCCTCATGTTTATTAAAAAAGTTTTAATAAATATCTCCTTAACCCAAACCCTTGAAATAAATAAAACTTTATTTATTTCCTAAAAATTTAATTTATCCTCATCCTAAGAAGTTCTAGACTCTTCTAGAAAGTCTTCATCCTCATCCTAGGAAGTTCTAGACTATTCTAGAAAGTCTTTATCCTCATCAAAAGTCTAGACTCTTCTAGAAGATGTCTTTAAACCTAATCCTAATCCCCTCCTAACCTTGTCACATTCTCTAAACATGGGTTAAGACTTACTAACCCAAGCCAAACTTAACAAATATCTCCTCCTTCACCCACCGTCATTAAATGCCATCCACTTGCCTATCCCTAAGCTAATCCTAAACCATCCTACTCCATCCTCTAATCATTTGCACAATCCTAAGCAAGCTTAAAACCCTCCTAATCAAGCCCAAGTCGAAATTGCTCTCATCTCCCTCAAAATATCTCAACCATAAAACTTTATGAAGCCCACTAGGCCATAAATGACTCTTCCAAGCCCTTTTATTGCTCTTACAAGCCATTATGAGGGTCTTTATGAAGATTTTATCCCATTGAGCCTCCTTTGTTGACTCATCCTTCCCCTTTCCTCCATCCTCTCACCCTATGACATGTGTCACTCCTTGATTGGTTGTAAGGAAGCACAATCTATGTGCTCTCTTCTCATGCAATCTGAGCCCGCCATGAGCTTTTTCCCATCCTTGCATCTTAGCCCTCAATCCCTCAAGCCTCTTGCCTATAAATTGGATCCTTCCCCTTTGCAAAATAACACAATCCATGAAGTAAATTCATAATGCCATTTTAAGAAGCCATTTTACATCAAAACCATACACTCACATTTAAATTCCAACTCCATTTGAAGCCCTTTTTGAAGCATAAGCTTGAGCATACATCCTATCTATTTAGACAAAGCGACTCAACAAGAGAGCTTCTTATTGAGAGAGCCTATTAATGGCTCATATTCTTAATTGAGAGCTCATCTTAGTCTATCTTGAAGTTTATGAATTTTTTTTAGTTTGTAGAAGCTTTATTTAAATTTGGTTTCTATTAGCATACTAACATTGCTCATATACAGTGTCTAATCAGTATGAGATGGTTAATGGATCAGTTCTACAGTTCAGTTGTCTGAAAATGAAAAAAGAATTAGCTGGACCCACTTTGGGGCCCAGCTAATTCCGATTGATTATTGCAGAATGATAAGACATTTGAGGCTTTAAAAAAAATTCTATGAGAAGATTATAATGTTTTCATCACTATGAGTTTTGGGGTGAACTTGTATTTTTCTCAAAGATTAAATGGTTATGAAATCTAATTTCAATAGGATGAATATGAGGGGAAAACAATCTGAATGATGATCAATTTTAGATTCAATCCGACAATTTCTTCTTTTCTATATCTTGCTTCCTTCTTCTTTTTTGCAAGGTTGTTGGCAATTTTCTTTGGGTAATACTAGCAGGGTTCCAGTGTTTTACTATGAAACCAATTTTCTTTAGCATAATTCTCTTGTATGAATAGCATTAGGAAGGATAATATAGATAGTTTAGATCTGTTAGGTGTTTTCATGTTTTCATTTCATGCATATGGTTGTATTGTTTCAAAGAAATTAATACAAAGAACAATAGGTTGAGTTTCATCTTAAATCGTGTCTCCTATCTCAGTGAGCTTCATTATTTTATGGTCTTTAAACAAAGAGCCTAGGTCATGGTTGCAGTCCCTTAAGGCTATATTTTGTTTCATTGTTGCTTAAAACTCAAGGGGTTATGTAAATGCTTCAGAAAATTCAACAAGGTTTCAAGTTTACTGATGGGGATATCATGTAAGAATGGGGTTTAGATTGAGCACAGATGTTTATTTACAAGTTCAATAGATAGATCAAATATCTGAAGATACAAATAGGTATCAGATATCCATATGTGTGTTTGTGATTCATGGATTTTCCCAATGGATAAGGCACTAATCAGTTATAGGATCATTAGGTCTTACTACTGCATATTTGAGGTTTTGTTGAATTCAACATTATTAAGAAAATTTTCTTTCCCTTTTATGTTGAAGGACTTAAAGGATTAACCCTCACTCAACTTATGTGATTCACAGATTTGCATTTAGCTACTATATATCTATGTTATAGCATGATTTATTAGGAGATATAAGGGGTTTCCATCTACAGTAAATAGATTCAAGGATATGTTGTGCACTAGTACAGTATCAATTGAATCTATGGTCTACCCACCTAAGTTTTGCAGAGCTTGAAGTGAAGAAGGAGTTATGCCTTAAAGTTGGCCCAAGACTGCAATCTAGTGTATTTTTCATAGGAAGTTGCTAGCCTTAGATGCATTTTTTTGGTTTCTTGGTCATTTTCAAAACTGTTAAATCAAGAGCCAACATATGGTTTAAAGTAATAAATAATATCTAGTTGGTGACTAAAGTTTGTAAAATACTAATTAACACCCCCCCCCCCCCCCCCCCCCCCCTCGCCTTAGTAATTCCTATTTCTAGCAAAACCAACAAAGGTTGCAAGACTCAAATAAGAAAAGGATGAGAATTGGATGAAATAAATCCCAAACTGGCTGTCATGGATTTAGGACCGAATCTTCTTTCTAGACATCCCTGTAATTCCCTATAAATCCTTATAGCGATTGCATCATTAATTTTCACATACTCTACATAACTATTCTCCATCTATAAGCATGGATAAAACTCATAAGATTTCACATCATTGGGAAAATTCTCCACTCTTGGGAGCCCTGGCCATAGTTGTAACGAGGCCAACATATAGATGAGGAAAGAGGCAATATAGAATGTATTGTAAAATTTTGTAACACAAAGAGCATTGGACAAAATTTTGATTAACTAATGGGCCCAATCAATATATTAGGTGTCAGAGAAAATGACTTGTACTAAAAAAAAATACTAATCAACAAAATTCAAAGCTTCTACCTCACCTTTCAACCTATGTAAGAGGACCAAAATATCAATAATGTTTGGTTTATAACTCCTTTGAAGGTCAACTCTAAGAATTTTTCCTATTCTAGTACTCAAAGGAAATTCACCAAAATTTTCTTGTCAATTGAAATCAACACTGTGTCATTAGGTAGCACAATCTTCCTTGTCTCTAGGTTGTAATGATGTATATATTTATAGATTAACTCTAGGGCCTAAACTACAACCAAAAAACTAGCTACCTTGACAAACCCACATCCTCAGATTTTCTCGGTGATGGGTTGAATTTGCTTAACTTCACTCTCTTTTGAAAATCCTCCATTTCATAGAAATGAACAGAGATGTTTGTGAATTTTGCAATTGGGATTTGATTCCAGTCAACCCGTCAAAACCCACAAACCTAGTTGTCATGACTTTGAGAGCGAGATTTAAATTGAGAAAGTGAAAGGGATGGCTAATGCAAATATTTTTTTTTTTTTCAAAAGTTATGCACATTAACAGAATAACAGTTTAAAGAAAGAGCAGTAGTTTGTTCAACTATTTATGTTTCCATATATATGGGATCCTCAATTCATCCATTAATCTTCAGAATTCATGCCAAACAAATGAATTGAAGGAGATACCTATTGAAATAGAAAATATGAGGGTTTAATGGGCATTTAGGGGTCTTTTTGCTATTACATTTGGCTCAAAGGTAACTTTCTATATCTCTATAACTTACTTTCCCATTTTACTTTAAGTTTTGAGAAGTTACCATTAGATTACTCCATGGGAGAATATCCACTAAGTTAGATCCTAATCACTATCTCTTTTTTGTAGTGGCTAGGTTCTCTTTATTATCATTTTGAGATGTTCTATGTAGAAATTGTGAATCTAACCTGATCATTAGCTTGATTTTTTTTAGTATTTGGGAAACTATCTTCATGGGATGAAAACCGGTCGAGGAGAAGATAGTTTTTGTTTTCCTACCAACATTTCCTTTCTTAGTTGAACTTTATACAATCACCCCTCCTGTAATAAAAAATGTCTAAGTGAGGTGCAAAGACCTTGTCAAAGATCGCTTATTGTTCCTTTTCATTTTAAACTTCCTTTTCAAAAAATCAACTTCATGGGTTGAAAACCTCTTGAGGAGAAGTCAGTTTTGAGTTTTCCACTAGGGATGGCTATGAGAGAAATGACAAATTTAAGACATTTTTTGAAGTTATAATCACAAGTGAAACATTGATTCATCATTGGAAGCCTTGTTATTTTCATGTTTTTTATCTATGTGCATCATTTAGTGCCTTTCATAGGAAATCATCCTCATGGGTAGAAAACTCATTGAGGAGAAGATGATTTCCAAATTTCCACAATGTTAGTTTTTCAAATAGTGACAGGTCGTAAATGGGTGTAACTTGTAGTTTATCATTGAATGAGTAACATTAATCTCCATCAGACTAAGCACTAACCTACCCGTAAGATCACTTGACAAAATGAAAAACCACTTGATTAGAAATGAGGAGAGGGAGGAAAGTGAAAATTTGATGGAGACTTGTCCAACCTAAGAGGTCTTAGACCTAGACTCAAACAAAACCAAGAATTTGTTCCTCTCATTAAAACACAAGTATTCACTTTTGCTAATTGGTTAGAGAATGAAAGTGGGGCAATAATACCCAAAACGTTATTTACTCTAACCCTTTCCATCCATAAAGTGTACTTAAATTGTGTGTGCCAGTCTCCTAGGTTCTCTATGAGTAGGCGATTTATGACTATTATCAATTTTTTGTTGGTAGATTCAACAATTCCATTCCCCTGTAGATAGTAGTTAGACAAAAACTTTATTATTGATTGATTCTCCAAGGCCCATTGAGTAAGGAAAATTGACATAAAGGAGGCTCCATTGTCACATACTAGAAATAAAGGCATTCCAAATCTAGTCATGATAAGTTCTTCAAGGAAGTCGGTGACTACTTACATTGTACAATTATGAAATGTATCTACCTTAGTCCACCTTGTACAATAGTCTAAAGCTATCAAGATGTAGATATGCCCAATTGAATATGGTGGATTTACTAGTCCAATGAAATATAGCCCCCCCAATTGGTGAAGGGGTGGATCTCAAAGACTAGTTGTAAAGGTATTTTTGGGTTTCTTTCTCTACTTGCATTTGTCTAAAAAACATGATAGTAATATACATGTCGATGGGAATCTATGAAGAGAGTAAGCCAATAATATATGGACCTCAAAATCTGGTGAGTTGTAGCTTCTTC